>LGAG01018921.1:310449-334574 GCA_001278395.1 Lerema accius
AAAAAACCGAAAAATTTCTATCATGTATCGATGTCGCAGATTTGTATTTACTACTACTAATTATCTAGTTAGGCAATATTTTCTTTGGCACGCTCTACAGCCTGATAACTTAGCGGATTTCGGCTTATAACGTATCTCTGGATTCGACCCCATTGCGAGAGTGAGAGTCCATATAATTGAAGTCCTCCCATTCACCCTCTCAATTTTTAGGATCTTGTTCTTAGTAATAACATTACATAAACGTACTCAATTTATTTACTGATATTATATTGTTGTTGTCAGATGGATGGCACCAGTGAGTCTGGCGATCCACGCGCCCGGCGCTGACCTCACGCCAACTGTGAACAGCATCAGGTACCTGCGCGACTGCCTCGGGAACGACCTCATCCGACAATTCGTCACTTTCCATCTCTTCTTCTCCAACAAACATATACCTAGTAAGGTTGGTACCGAAAAAATTGAGTGTTATCACGATATCTCAAATAACTGAGGCTTCCAAACAGATATTGGCATGGCTGCAATCGATTAATGACGAGGGAACCTAGGGCTTACTCCACAATGCTGTTTTAGAGCCTATTGGTGAAGGGGTTAATGGCTATCTGGAAGTATGTTTCTATGCCACTTGCAGTTTTCATTGCTCTGTTCCTATAAGAATGAAGGGCTATCTAGTTATAAAGACTAAAGAGAAAATGTTTAAGTAACACACGTAATTGATTGTCCGTTTCTTTAGATTCCAGATCCAGAAAGCTTCCTCTCAACCCCTTTCAACTGCACCACGAAGCCTCCATACGAAGTGAACACGAACTCAACGTATATGAAGCAGAAGACGTTATTGTATCCAGTGAATGTTGCCCGCAACATCGCGAGAGATGCCGCGCTCACTCACTTCGTCCTACCGTCGGATATAGAACTGTATCCCAGCCCGAACCTAATACCTCGATTTTTAAACATGATCGCTAGAAACGCCAAACCATTAAACACTTCCACAAATCCTAGAGTATTTCCGATAAGCATCTTCGAAGTTGATGCCAAAGTACAAGTAAGTAAACCACCTTTAAGATTGGTTTAAGGATATTGTAACATTCTAGTTTAGCTTATAACATAACAGCTTATAACGTAACATATAGATGTACGGATAGGATAAACATAGAAAAATATTAAACGTTTGACAGAACAACTAACAACAGTTATCCTTTTAAGTGTACCGACTATTTGTGAACGTAATAGCCAATCGCGTTTCTCGGAGAAAAGTGAACGGATGGCTATCGTAGCAAACATTGATTTATCCGAAGGGAAGTTTGAGACGAAGATGCAAATTGTTCATGTAACTCGATCACAGTCCGTTAAACTGTTATGAGAGCAGCAGTTAACCAGATGCAGTCTTTCCGGTATGCGTAACATGAATTAAAATGCCAGCAGGCAAATGGTCGTAAAAAGATCTAAAAACACTGCATAATAAATTACATAGTAAGCTGTCTGCGTCTACGCCCGCAAACGGTTTGATATTCGTCTCGCTATTTTGATCTCAAAAACAATATTTCAACGCGATTAAATTTAGCTGATCATGCTAACTAGGAAATGTAGGACATCAGAAATAAGTATACGATAGAATTGGCAAAAGGATGTACGTATTTGTATAGTATAATAAGAGCCAACACACTACGATTTTTAACGAGTTAACGATGTGCGTTTATAAAAATTGTTACAAAAATCGTCGTGTTTAGCAGCAACAAGTGTTGTTTAAATATAAATATTTTTTGCTGAGAATAAAGCATATGATAACCATTATCATAATGATATACTGCATACTGAATAACGTGTTGTTGTTCTTCGGTCGATTCGTTTTTCTATATGATATTTATTCTATTTAATTCACTGAACAGTATATACTTACCAAGTATTCTAAAAGAGCAATGTTCGCACTTAAATCCGTTAATAGTGTTTTACCGTCCGTCTAGTATCGATCTAGTCTACTTCTACAAATAGGTATCGTGTTAAAAATCTTGGCACGAACTAAACAACTACCTAACCTAATACGAAAGCTGCTCAAACACTTGACGAACAGTTTCAATAATTCAGCGACAGTCATATCGATTCATATTTCTTTATGAACGTTCGAAAACTTCAAACCTAACGTCAGACTATTTTGATTAGAAAACTTATTAATACTTAAATATATTTGTCACATACATCTTATTTTCCCGCAAATTACACACTCTACTAATGCTATTTTACAGCTTACCGCGATAATTAACACCTAAATAATGGCATACGCAAGTTTAACCACGCCCATAGTGCTGTAATTTATAAGGGCGGTGTTAACGGCATACGGCTTTGCTATAAATCAAGTGGATATGTAGCAAAATTTGTGCATTTTAACACAATTTTAGTGGCATGAATTTTAGAGCTATAATTATAGCGCTATGCTGTTAAAAACTCTAACCCTAATACAAAAAAAATCGTGTGCAGAAGCAGAATTAAATTATTTCTGTACCGTTTGCGTTACTAAAAGATCTATTCTATTCTATTATTTACCTACTTAAAATCATATGCATTATGTCTCGACTGCCTTATTAAGCCAATGCTGTTATAATACACTATTGTATACTAAACTTGAAACAACAAAAGAGAACACAATCATCGCGATAAGATCTTTCCAAATTCCTTATTTGACGCGGCCTTATTTCGCTCTGTCAAAGTAGTTTTAAAATATCACGACCTGTCGCTACCATGACAATGCCTATTATAATTGTAAAGGTCAGTTACTAACAACTATTAACACCACAAACGTAGGATACATTCACAAATTGTATTTTGGGCACGCGCCAAGTGAAAAGCAATTATGAATTTTTCAGCGCAGTTACCGATTTCGTTGTTTTTCAGGTGCCATCGACAAAAACGGAACTGCAAGCGATGTTAGCCAAAAAGACTGCTATACCATTTCATAAGTTCGTGTGCCCAAACTGCCACAACATTCCTCAGGGCCAGCAGTGGATGTCTGCAGCGGAAACCAATCGTACGTAGATACAGCCGACCTACTTTAAAAAGCAATCGACTATAATTGGATGCACGTTGTCAGTTTTTGAATGCTTTGCCTGTTTCAGTTTTTTGCTTCGATTAATGTTTGATTACAGTGGTTGATTTGTTTCTTGTTTGTGAAATTAAATGTCATTCTGGGAATTAATTCGTTTACACATTATGTTGATATTTTGTAATCCAGCAAAATTAAGGTCTTTAGATTTGCTCAATACACACTGTACCTACTCATATACCTATGCATATTTTGTAATGTCAACTATTCAACATGTACCAAGGAATAGTTTGATCGAATTACCCCTAAAGCATGTTAAAAAACTCGTAGTTATAATAGTTAACAAAATAGGATTTTTGTTGTTCCATACGAGTATGTAAAAGACCAAAATAAATACATAAATTAAGTACAGAAAACAGGCAGCTTTAAATTGCTATGCAATAGGTAAGTACCTACATAAATTGCAATTTCTTTCAGTAACCCATAAAAATTATAGGATATAAATATAATGTAAATACTAAAGTAGATCGTAAGAGTAACGTACTTATATAAACTGAAAATGTTAAAATATTACTATGAAGTTTGAGAGAAATTATATAAGTACCTACTTTGCTTCTTTGAAAATTTTTAAAGTTTACTTCTATAAAAAAAAATACAACTAAAAGAAAAAAATGAGATGAAAGTGATGAATTAACTTGAGCTTAAGGACAATAAATTCCTCTGAAAGTTGTTTCACTTGGCAACGATAACTTCACAAGTTGTTTCCGGAATGCACGCGATGTCGTGTGACCTAAAAATTACAGCGCGGGAGTAAAAAGCATGTGTTATGACTAGGGTTGCCAGATACTAGCTTATTAATTCCAGGACATTTCTACGAAGCAAACATCGGCGACTTTAGTAACATGGTAAAATAATTAATGTGTTTGGAACAACTTAGTAATCTTCCTTCTTTATTAATAGGCAAAAATGTCTTAGTGACGCCTGTAGCAACTAAATGTTAAAAGACAATGCTGACCATTATTGGGTTGTTGCTCGTTTATCAGCTATTTTCAAGAAATTTGGGGAAAATAAAGTATAATCCCAGGACATCGGATACGATACTCAATATCGGGAAATCCATAAATTTCTTGCTCATCTGGCAACCCTACTTGTGACCACAGACAATGAAGACTATTGTCTTTTTATCCTGCCAGTATTACGCTAACAAAAAAAGTTGTATCTCATTTTCGCATATCCAATTACGATGCAGGAGCAATTAATCTCCGTAGTGTTACTGTCGTGAGCTATTTATGCTGAAGCAGTATGGCGTGGCTGTCGTATGGGGCATTCTAATTGCGTATTATGGTTCAATGACCGCGCCTTGTAGCCCGTTCCCAGACGACCGGCTAAGAGTTTAAAGTTCTTACGCAAATTTACAAAATCGCATACTTATGTCTTGTGTGCCTGCTACGTAGCAACTAGGGATTCGATGGAAGCAGTGACTTGTGTTTACAGAATCGTTAAAACCTTATAAAAATATGTATGTCAGTATGTCGAATGTAACGGGCTATTAAATACCAGACATTTTCCGATGGGTTTCCTTGTTAGTGACATTTTTGGAAACAGTTGACTTAGTTCGTTTCAATCATGTGTAAAGTATTTTTTGCAAATTTTCATGTAACTGACCCGCAAATTAACTTAATCCATCAGTTAATTTTGCTAAGTAAAGAATGTAAATTATACTTATAGTCTTTTTGTTAGCAGTAGCTGCACGCAAGCCGCGACTTTGTAGGCGTAAAACGGTTTTATACAAACAACTTTTTACACGGTCATAAAAAACTTTTTATAGACTTTGAGCCGTTGAAGTTAGAAGTTTTCAAATCTCCGCTATTATTTTAAAACCCATACGCACATTTTATAGTCAAACTTTTTTATTGAAATGATCTTTGACGTTTTCACATAGTAGAATTGCAAAAAACTTTAAGTAGACAGGTATTTAGGTAAATTTTATTTTACAAAAACATTTATTAAAGAAAATAAAACATGAATCACCTTACGAGAGTCGATATTAAGTACGCTCGAACTAGTATAATCAAATATTATGTAGATTGCAGACACTTAAAAAAATTTTTTTTCGTTGTCCTATTGCAGAAATGGACGTGTTCCACGTGGGCAAGCGTCGTGGCAAGTTCGTGCACTGGGAGCCGATCTTCATAGGGACCCACCAAGACCCTCACTACGATGAGAGACTTAGCTGGGAGGGCAAGAAAGACAAGATGACGCAGGTATGTAATAGTTAGACTTGGTTAGGTATTCATTGCGTTTCTTACTGGAGCCAACCGCCAAAAGACTCTCCGGGTATTTCGTGTTACTTGTAACCATTGGCGACGATGGCCACTTTTCTACTTAGTAGTTCTTAGAATAAGTAGGTAACTAATAATCAATCTTAAATCACGGTTTTGAAGATTAAAATTCGAAATTACTGTAACCGTTTTTAATTTGATTTGTTATCCTAATTTCAGGGTTACGTTCTCTGCGTTCAGGACTATGACTTCATGATCCTCAACAACGCCTTTCTCATCCACAAGCCAGGCATCAAGCACTACACGAAGAACGCTAAACGTGACGCCATCGCATCACGCCAGTCTACTTTCGTCAAGAATATCATCATGCCAGAACTCAAGAAACTCTTCGGAACGAGAAACGGCTGCGCGCTTTAAACATCATCTTATCTAAGTCAACCTTTAGACTACAGCCGGAATTTGAGTATCCGGAATTTGAGTATCCGGAATTTGAGTATCCGGAATTTTTAAACTAAATTCGGAGCCCGGAAAGAAAATTAAAATCGAACCCTAAAAAATTTGGTGCATTCATACAGTAAAAATACGGGATTAATAAAAAAAAAATAACATGGTCAAATTATTTTTTATCCTAGTCAAAATTTTATTGACGCTTTCATTTAACCATGATGAATAGTGGTATAATCGATTCCGGATAGTCAAGTCTCCGGAGTATTTTGAAGAATAATACTTTTCTACAAGACTTTATTCGCGTTCGTTCTTAAGAATCGTATTACAGGGTGTGATTTTCCGCCTGAATTTTTGAGACTTTACAGACTTTGTCGTATCTTGACTTGGAACATATCATAAATTGTTAAATTCTGTGAGGCTTGAGTCCGTCGTTTTAGATAACCTACAGGGTTATTCTTGAGTGCCTAGCAACCAATACTGACCAAAAAAATATTGTTATCCATTCCAGGATTTAATCGTGAACTTGTGGATATAAAACAGTATGAGCGGGGTTTATTGCAATAGAAAGAAATTGTTCCTCACTAACACTTGGTCTAAAATTTAATTTATATCTTCAATGGTCTTTGAAGATACAACCTAATCATTATTCAATATTAAATTTTTTATATGTTAGCTATAGCGCTTGTAAATATGTTTGCTTTCTGTGTTTACAATTGTTATCAAAAATTTTCTTGGCTTCGCCTTAAAGAAACAAAAAATATTTAGCTTTTTTACGTAATCAGAAATCAAAAACACCATTAGATCATTGAATTATATTGTATAGACGATTATAATTATTATTTTTGCAAGCTTAGTAATGAAAATGATTTTTAATAATCAGTATAATACATAATTATAAATAATAATTTGAATCAATTCTTATTTTGTAATGTTTACAAGAGTGTGATGTGCTTTATTGTTACATATATTTTTTAAAAGTAGGAATAAGATATAAGCAAGCTGGATTCCTGAATTGCATTTTAAGAGATATAATCGTGTATTTATTGTAAGGATTATAAGTAAGTTTGTATGTAAAGGATTTAAGTCACTAAGTTAATAAACTTGGTTAAGAAGCGTGAGTCCGATAGATTTTTTATGGCATAGCTGTAAGTTTAAACAATTATATTGGTGCGAATGTATTGCGTGCGTACTGCGTACATTGTAACTTAAGTAATCTTTATAATTATTACTCAGGAGTCAGGCCCACTACAAAATACTAATTGGCAGATCATTTATATTACCCGTTTGTTGTAAATAGCAATTGTATTTTATTTCAAGCCTTATTGTTTTGATATACGATTACATTATAAATAATTTATCATTATGAATAAAGTTTATCATCAAATTGGTATCCAAACCCAATGTTCTGCCAAAATATCCGAATATTCTAAATTGTATTGTGTTTTTCTAAATTTCAATTGTTTCTAAAACTGTCATACTCTCATTAGTCGTTAATTTATTTCATTAAATTAATGCAAAGCTACTTGAGTTTACGTTTGAGAAATGTAATTCATCCTATGTTATAAATGTATGATAGAATAATTTTATTATTAATTATCCGGATTACATTATTATTAAGTATGGATCGATATATTGTGCCATGTGCAGGCTAATGTATTTTATTCGTTTCTTTATTAATTACAAATAAAAAATTCGAGAAGATATTCATAAATATCTAAAACCTTGATTCCGGATAAACTTTATGTTTCAAGTTAAAAAAATATACTTCAATAACTTCTTTGTGCATTTGGAATAACCTTTTTAAAAAGAATGCGTGATACTTGTGGCTTACACACATTCTATATAAGCAAGGCAAAAATGCTCAGAAATCCATAATCTGCAGTTATTACACTAGTACGTCTTTTAATGAAATTTTGAAACTGCTTTCATTTTATATTATTAATATGTGTTTTAACCTAAAAGCAAAACAGTCAATATAGTAACGACAATGAAAATTATATTTCGCAATCTAATTATAATTATTATATTTTGGTTAATAATGCAGACAATGTGTATTTTATTGTGTAATGATTACAAGAATTTAAAATGTCTATATTGATATTTAGCTGCCTAAGTAGTGTGTATGCGTGATAAGCCTTATGAATGTAATATAAACGTATGATGTATATCAGTAATCATGTATATTAAAGTATTAGTGATTAAACTCACCACGTTCGAAATCTTAATTTTAAGTAGTCATAATTTAGTTATTTTAAAATATATTATGTGGCTATCAATCCCAGTGACTTATAATGTTATAATAACGTTGTATAAACGACGTAATATTTCAACAAATTAGTATCGCTGGGGATTCCGGAAACTAAATTACGTTGGGTACATACGAGTATTATTATCCAAAATTAATATTAATTTTTCTATCTATAAATGGAAAGACAAAGCTCTTTATAATTTTTTAATAGCAATAATCCCCTAAACAATGCTATATTTATCAGGAATAAAAGCGTGTGTTCTAAATAATGTTTTTTAGGTACAAGTAATTTATTTATCCGGAATCGTGAGTTCTATGCCGGAACTATAAAAGCGATATTACTTCGTACTAGTTCAATTTGTTTAGGCGTATTATTTAATAATAAGTTAATTACATAATAATACATATAAACGGGAATGGTTATGGTATACGCATGTGGTGAGTTTTCACTCGATGGCAAGAGCCTTCTAGTATATAAGTGTATACAGTCTCTCAATGTGATCATTTATGAAAGTATATTTATCGATTCGTATAGTCACAATCCTAAATTTACTATAACAATCTTGGTCAAATTCGAATTGGACTCCGTATAGTAGAGGTCAGTGCAGTTAATGTTACGAGTATATCCGGATTCCGGAAATATTTTGACATATCTATCTGTAATGTCTTTATGTGTATTTATAAAAAAATAACTTAATTCTGTGAACTTTGTTTGGGTTATTTTTTTAATATTTTAAATTTATTTAAATTCTTACATATTTTGGTTAATCCTTTTGCGCCCCAATTTTGCTTAAATTGAAAATACGAGAGAACTTACTCATAGCATTTCTATACCTTGCCATACAAGTTTAATTAAAGTTCCTGAAATAACAGTAACATTTAGGTTTGTGATTATGCTAGATTTTTTAAATTAGGTAAGTTTTATCATGTATGTGAAAATTTCATACGAATCTACAGGCAAAATGTAATCGAAATAAAAAAGTATCAAAACCTACTTATATCTTTTGATTTTCTAAATAGTAACCTTAGAGTAACCTTTTTTTAAGATTCCGCAATTAACTCCGTAGCTTTATCCTTTTTTCATATCCCCGTCCCTCTGTCCGTTTCTAAGCTACTTCAGATCCTTCTCAAAGCTTAAATATTACATTACACGTTATGCAGTCAGTCTTACTAAGACACAGCGTCAGTCAGTTTCTAACTCCGACCAATAGACCGTGAAACCGCGCACATATCGCGACTGAATATTGATAGGTACAGACTAACACGTAATATATAATAAAATAACCCTGCTATATACCATCTCTACAATTTAGCATAGGCATACACAAATACACATAATTAGTTACGCTTACAAAAGTGGTGAAATAGAAGGTGAAAATAAAGTTAAATACATCATTTCGTACAATAGCGATCTGTTAGGGAGATTACAATGATTACGATAAAGTGCTATGTAAAACAAATGATTCTTTTTTGCGTCTAATATCATGGTTTAAAAATCAAATCGTTTGCAAAATCCTCTTTAACGGTGACAACGCGGTTAGTCGATTTTTATTCGTGAGGGAAATCCGTAAGAATAACAAAATTCCATGCACGTAATCTGTAAATGAACTTCCGTATCTCAGTGTAATTTATATTCGTCGTCCCTTTTGTTAAGTATATTATCATAATTTGGAATTTGGCGTATTTTAATCATTTGTCTCGTACGAACGTTTCATTTTATAAACCTTAGTACTTATTTAACTATTTTTTTCCTGACAGATAGACTTATAATGCAACCGCAGTAGTATACACACTTCACAACACTGATTTATCATCGAATCTTTATAGAAAATTCGGCCTAAATCGCTTCAACCAGCTAATAGATAAGTAAAATAATTCCTATCAAAACGCCAAGCATCTAAATTGATCATGTAAATTAATGTTTTCCCATCCAAACTTCTGTACTTTCGAATCAGTTAAGTTCCTGATGATTTCCCAGATTGATTCCCAGATTTCTTGTCACCTTTTAATTTAAAAATCCGTTCTTAGAAAGAAGACTTCCCTGTCACTAAATTCGGACTCTACATTATGCAAGAGTTGTTTGTGACTTTTATAGATTGTAATAATGTGTAATACTGAATACATAATGCAATTAGATAATGGTCGTAATATTTTGTGATTTCTTAATCCAAACATTTCCGTTCATCTCTGGCTTAGGTATTGACCACTATTTCTCTTGAGAGCAATAGGTTTTATGACATCAAATGTAGCCAAATATAAGAGAGTGGAATCTGCGTTAAAGCTTCAACACTTATTATTTTTTACACTTTTATTTATGTATTTACAATCACAATTAACACACACAAAATGACCGAAACTTGGTTAAGATATTGACGCAAGAACCTCATCACACATTTTATTATAAAAAATGTATTCAAATAATTATGAAGTCAAAAGCTGTAACACTCTTTTGAACAGTGTAACATTACGAATAACTGCCCGTATCATCTTGGCTTGGATAAAATATATTCTTCTATATGATAATATCGGCTTATTGAAGGCAATTTGAAATAAACTCCGCAAACAATGGATCAACTGGAAATCTACTGGGTTTTTATATTTAGCATATTAAGCGATGATTCAATTTCGTTCGGATCCGAAAATCCATTATAAAATTGATTGCGGGAATTTGTATGGGTGCCGTAATAGCGTCTTCTGTCCTAATTTTGTGGAGAATACCAATAAGCTATGATGATACAGATAAGAGATTACATTCAGAATATAAATTGCAACTAGTACGTAGTTAGTCCATAATACATAAGCAAAAAATGCGACATCAAGTTTGCATATAAAAAATTATATACTTAGCCTATGTCCCTCCAACAGTGGAAACGAATTCAATGACATTTTATACCTACTTTTAAATCCAAAGAAATAGACATCTACATTAATACGGTCGAAAAACATTTCCTCCTTGTGGTATTAAAATTTTCAAACTAGCGATCCAAGTGTGGTTAATTGTGATCATGATACGAATTAATGCCCATTCGTGCAATGCAAGACTACAGTAGTAGCATGCCTTTGCATCTATGACAGATGATTTAAGCAGCATCGCGTTGGCACATGCGTTTGTGGCTATAAAGACCAATGCGAGCATAGGTGAATGTTTTCCAAGTGGTCGGGGATTGAAGGGCTGCTCGTGGCACCTCAAGCGCTTTTCTTTTAATCAAGACTACAACATCGATGATAAATAATTAGGCCAATAAGTACCATGTCAGTACAATAAGTATTGCCTAAGTAAACAAGCAACGTACTCGTATGTTTTAACAGTAACAAGATCCCCAGGAGGTTCTAAAGAAATAACTCAACCGCGAACTTGATAATGAATATCTGTAATAAAAACCCTGCAATCTACTATTTCCTTCCTTATGTAAACTCATAACTCATAAGTATCTACTTAACATTTAATTATATCCTATTATTATGTCGCTCACTTGATAATTGTATCGTGACTAAGAGATGAGTATATTGAGAAAAATGTTCGACCTTATGAATGTTTGTTGACCTTTGTATTACCATAATATTCAGATATCTATTGGATTTGTCAGCGGTATCATCGCCATGAATTGTAATTAGTGTAGAAAAGGTCGAGTTTTCATATGCTTAAAGCATTTTTCTTGCCCTTGAAGGGAACAAATAAAAGGAAAAATTTGTTTTTTTTACAGTAAGTTTAAGGTTTTTTTAAATTTAAAGAATATACTTAATAAAAGCAATAGGAAATTAGGTACCGCTCTAATAGACACATGACAATTGCTTGTACATATAAAAATGGTAGATACAAATTCTTTAGTAAAAGGCAAAGTTTGACAGTGCAATACGGAAGTAAAGTAAAAGTAAGTAGGTACTACAAAAAATCGTGTCAAGTAGTTATTGATAGAGAGAAATCTCATCTGTTGAAAAACGAATATTCTTTCATCATTATTTAGTAACCCAATGTTTATAAAGTCATTAGATACGTAGCGTGATAGTTAGATTTAAGTTTAACATAGTTTCGGGTTCGGGTTTGAATCTGCGGTAGGTACTTACTCGTATAATGCAAATTTCAATTACTGTTTCACCCCTTGCAACTATATAGTCTTTACATAATCATGTTACCACATATGTACTTATCTATTTAAAGCATTTGTGCCAAGCACTAAACCTTTCCACTAAGATTCGTCTCCGTCACGCACACGCCGAATGTCCCATCTTGCACAATTAAAAAGTCGCGTGCGTCAACACGAATCTCGGAGAATTTTGCGACTCCTGTCGCGAAATACGTCATCGTCGTTACATCGTCCACCTGATGTAACATAGGTGCGGCTCTTTGCGGCAGATGAGACCAGGTTTCATAACTCGGTCTGTCCCCAAGGCCGCGTCTCATCGAGCTTCGAGTCTGGCGCGCCATTCTTGTAGAACCCCAGGACAGTGCGAACGTGTTCTCCAGATCCCAAGTCTAGTCCCAACATGAGGAGTTTGTTTGTGTTGGCGTGTGCCTGCGCCTTTGGTAAGTTTGCCTTGATATTAATGTCAACTTTTATCATCAGTCATCAAAGTTTTATCAGTTTTCGAAAAATTGTAAAATATAAAATCGATGAGTAATTTTTGTACTCCTTATTCTTATTATTAAAGGAGTGCGTGATGGCTAAAGGATGTGGATATATAGAAAAATATTATTTTATCAACAATATAAGAGAAACGAGAAATAATACTGAGAGGATCCTTTAAACTTCTAAACCCAAATTTTAAAAAATCGGAAAAAAATCTATTGACTTTTACCCTCATAATTTTTTTTTAATTAAGTATCTACTTAAAAGCAACCATAAAACGCATTACAAGAAAACAAAATATAGATTATTATTTGGCCATATCAGTCAGACCTATCGAGTAGTTAATTTTTTTAAGTTCCCACTGCCTAATTAAAACTTTTCCGCAAACCACCTACTATAGGTAACAATAGATAAACAATGCAGCCATTTAAATTAACATGACGCTACGTTCTTCATTGCTACTTTGACACGGAAACATGTTTATAAAAAAGTATAATTTATATTGCCAGTTATATACAAGGTAAAATAAGAATATAACTTAAAAATCCATTTAAATTTTCCTATATCTACAGCTTGCTACATTTCTATGATAATTCAAATTGAATGTTCCTAATTATTAATCAGACGTCTTAAACGTGTGAATACCTTCGATCACTTTATTTTACTTTCATTATCGGTTTTAAGTTATTCACTCATCTCATTTAAAATGTGCATTTATTTTGGAAAATAATTTTATTTACTATAGATTCCACATTGTAAAAAATATATATATTTTTTTTAAATTTATAAAACTGTTAATAAAACTCAAATACGAAATAACTACTAATTATTTGATGTTTTTTTTTATTAATTAAAATACATAGCTAACCTAATCTTGTGTTCTACAATTCACGTTTTAATCTTAGATAATCTAAAAAAGGTCTTTAATAAAAATATTCGTCTTTAATCTTATTACGCACAATTTGATCGATTTTACTGATTTATGGTATTCGACTTGAGTGATTTATGATATTATTTAGGTACCTACATTATGTGTATCCTTCGGGGATGTCACCATGTTATAAAAAAATGCTAATTATACATCCGTTTAGTAACCAACCTTGACATTTGAGGTCAACGAAGATAAAATTTGCATTTTACCCGGTCACCATCAAAGTTACCTCTTTTATTATTCAACGAATCAAATTAATCTAATCAAAGGAATTTATATCCGTATAGGTATTGTAATATTATACTTTATTATAAAACAACATATAATATTATATTAATCGTTTTATTCAACAAAAGTAGCCTACATTTTATCGAGTTTAAACAAGACTTAAAAATTATTAATCAATTTTACTCACGTATGTAGTTACAAGGATAAAGATTTGATGACGAGTCACTTTGTAAATCCAAGTTAATAAAATACCAAGTATTGGCAAATGTACACCTCATTGTACTCGATGTTATCTTTATGAAGCTAATTTAAATTTAAAATAGCCACTGACCTTTAAAATATATTTTTAACGCTTTACAACAAATAACAAAATAATAGTGTAAGAAAATAAAAGGTTGCGGACCTCTGAACTTATGTTTCATCTATTAATAGAAAAGCTAACCCGACTCTTATATTTTTTTTGTTTGGTGACGCCTTTGTGTAAAAATATTTATGACATTTAAGTCACTAGTACAATGGAAAAGATTCAAATCATATACAAAAAAAAAAGAAATTTAAATTCCTCACTCAAACTTCTGCCTCACTGAGAATCGAACCCAGGACTCAATGCACAGACAACAGTTTTATAACCATTGCGCTATACGGGTCAGTCTTATTAAGTGAGCCTAGCAAAAAATATAAATTACACAATAATCACAAACATGTTATTAACTTCTAGCTTCTTTTAACGTATCTATTAATGTCATGACAAAATAATATATTTATGAAGGCCTATAATTAAGTAATTGTAGATGACGATGACTATATTCAATGTCCTTTTCCATCAACAGCTGGTACGCAGTTGGTTAATTCACAAACCATATCAGGAGAATACGAATCAGCGGTCGAACAATTAGGAGATGGGTTTGAAAACTCAGGGTATTACGGACAAACAACAACGGGTTACTACGAAGACGCTACTGCGAACAGTAACTATAGAGGTGGATTTAACCGAAATGCTAAATACCAATCTCGCAACGATCAGTACGAGCAATCATCAGCTCCAAGAGGAACTGCCACTAGATGCTTAGAGAAGAATGAACGCTACCCTGTCTCCGGCAGCTGTGATAGATATATAGAATGCCTTGTAAGACAAATTAATATTTACGCGTTTTAAACTTGACCTTTCGCTTTTATTATGAAGATTTAGAAATAACGATCTTTGTTTTTGTTGTTGTTGAATTTAAAGTTCAAAACTGACAGATTCTTCCCATTAATCAGTGTCTGTAACTAATTTTTAATGTTGTGCTTCTAGAATGGTACAGCTGAAGAAAAGCTATGCCCAGATGGACTCCGCTTCAACCCCAACGTAAAGTTCAACGTTTATCCTTGCCAATACCCTACTGATGTGCCTTGTCTTGCCAAGTCTTCACTGCGTAAGTATGATTCTCCTCAGATACTCATATCAATAAATAATGTATCTACATTATCTCGATATAGTGACTACATTATAGTATCTCAATAGTATTAGTATTAACCAAAATAGTCTTAATCTTTTGTGTGTCTTCGATTACCTACTAAATTGAATACTTGTTCTAGACATTCTTAATAAAACCCACTTAACAAAAGAGAAAAATAAAGATCCTCATATTAATTATGATAGACAACAGACATCCTTAGATGTTTTTTCAAGATGTTCTTGAGCATAAAGGTCAATATCAACAGATCGGTCAAGTTAGTGTTGTGCAACAAAGCTAATTTGTTATCAATCATAAGTTATTTGCATTTATTTATAACTGTTAGTCACGATCAGTTTCTGGTTTTATTGCGTTCGAAAAGGAAACCTATCACTTTTTCCGGTTTCCTTAGACGAAAGGTTAAGTTACTTAACAAAACATGTTAGTTAATCAACAAAGCAGCTTAAGTGACGAAGTGGGAATAGATTCAAAATATGACGTGCATAAATGTATCTTTGATACCTATATGAATGAATGAATTTGAATTTGAATTTGTTACCGCCTATAAAATTTTCCATGGAGAACAATATAGAGTGGATTCTCATACAAGTAACAAAGATTTGTCTAATAAATCCAAAGGTCACCATCTAAGGTTTTCACGGTTTAAAACTTCCATTTCTATTTCCAGAGCCTGCACAGCCCACAGAACTATGCCCTCACCAGTTCGGCTACTACAAGATAGGAGATGCCAAGAACTGCAGCGGGTTCAGGAACTGTGTTAATGGAGTGGGCTATGACTTCGTCTGTCCTGATGGTCTCGCCTTCAGTGGAGATACCTACCGCTGTGAATGGCCCGATCAAGTTGCTGACTGCGATGCTGAAGGTGAGAATGATTAATCTAACCTTTTGCTGTTTCAAATTAACATCTATCTTCATTTGATTTACGAAAATACTAGCTGTCATCGGTTCATGGCTGTTTTGCTGCACATCGCTAGTTGTTGTTGATAATGTTGTTCAGAAGTTACATAATATTTTGTTTGTTTTCTCGTTCACAAAATTTCTTTATTTTAATTTTAAAAAATTTCACCCTAATTTTCGCCTTAAAACTTGCTTAAAAAAGATGAAGGATCGGAATTTTCTTATTAATGAACTTTGATATTACACTTTATAATACTGCCACTATTATGATAGTGAAGTAGGATAAAAATGTTATTGTTATATATTTCAGCTTTCCTCGGATTCAAGTGTCCTGTTATCCCAGAGTCGAAAGAACTTGGTCCCCCAGCTGGCTACAGATATTACAGGTAAGCTTCTATGATTTTCCCTTAACTTTATTCAGAGGTTTACCATTTATTGTATTTTGTTTTACGTAGCATTCTACACATCTACTATGTTATTCAAAATATGCGCTAAATGGGCAATATAACTCACAGAAAAATTGTTTAAACAATAGCCATTTATTCAGGTTTTAGTTCACAGTTATTTACATTTGGTAAATTTTAAAGGCCAGAGGTCGAAAGAAATTGCTATGTAATGTAGGTATTAAAAAGACATCCTTCGCATGTTTCATAACAAGCATCGTACGTTTTAACTGTTTTAAGGGTCTATTATATTTGATTTATGATTTAAATTTACCATGAAATTACAAGCCATAATTTAGTACATTAAGTGAATCGTGTTTTACTAATATGGTAGACAAACCTTTACTTTAACGGTAAAATCTATCTTGCAATAAAGTCGTTGCTCAAAACACGTAAATAACGTGTTAAAATAAACTGTCCGTCTGACATTTATCATTGATTAGGTGATATTACGTTATTGATGTTGGTATAATTCAAATACGTAGATTTAAATTGATGCTATAACTCAAGAGTCCACAGGTCTTAGGCCTAGTTTGGACATAAATAGGACTGCCACCCGTCCGGATTTGTCCTAAATAAGCGGGCGTTCAAGATTGTAAGAGCGAGGTTTTTAAAGTTTATAGACAAAACCCGATCAAAATTGAAAAATAACTAATAAACGAATACAAATCAAATAAACACTCCTATCAAATTTTTTTCAACCAAATCAAGTCATGAAATTGAATTTAAGACATCTGGCTTGACAAGGTCCTACCAACTTTGCCTTGAACGATGTTCTGACGTTCTGAGAGATGTAGGACATCTTTCGAGCAAGAAAGCGATAACTGCACTTAGGTACAAGTTGTACCTATAGACCTACATTGTTCGTTTGCCTTACAACACTACAAAGCCTACATACATTATTCGCAGCCTCTTTTGTCGTCTTCTTTTATTCAAAACTATTGTTGTTTCTCAGAGTTTTCGCAACGACATATCGCTATAGTCTTCACGATACCTGATAGACTGCCAAGAATAGGTTGAACACGTATTCTGAATCAGTTATTGTTCTGTTAAGAGGTTAATTTTGCCTGAACGTTTACACACAAATGTCTACCTATAAATATAGCAACGACAGTAGATAATAATATCGTTTTTGGGCTTGGTTGTTCTCTCAGAATGGAAGAGATTGTTTACCATAGAAATAAGATGAAAGAAAATGTATATTTGTTGCGCTCTATTACATCATAATAACTAAACAAGATATTTGAGTTCCTTATTTTCTCGTTCCTTAATTTAACGACTTTCATAGCTAACGAATATTAAGTACCTCATTTATTTTACTACTTTAGCCTTTGCTCTTTTGTGAAACCCTTCGTTCATAAGCACGTAGCTTGCTTCAAGCAACCATAAAGTCTTCATCTACTAATGTTCTAAACTTCTAAAACTACACAAAGTTTTCGCTTTATTTGTCAAAGATTTTGTAAGAAACACTATCACTTAGGTACATAGGTTGTTAATACAGTGCCAAGAACGAGTTACCTCACTGGTCATCGCAGCGGGTCGGTAAATGCCATCGGATGAGAAACGACCTTGCTTATGTAATGATATTAAACGTTTGAAATACCAAATGTTTGCATAACGAGTTCTTGCATAAATTTAGGGAAGAGTATGCGTCAATTAAATAATATTGATTTTTAATGAGCCTTACAGTAATGTAATAATGTTCTGTAAAGAAATTTTGGCCATTTGATGTGATACGCTTGTTGTCTACCATCGTTATAAGTTACTGGCACTTATCAACGACTGATTAAAAAATATTTTGTTCTTTTAAAAATAATAGAAGAACCACACTGCTGTTGCAATGCGACGATAGCTAAAATTTAAAATAATCAAAACAATATAGAATCGTTCGATATGACTGGCTGGCAGATACTAATGTTAACATCAACTGTCCCTCTACGTAGCCTGCTATCTGAAATGTGTCTGCGTATCAAACGTGTGGTAGTATACATTTTGTTTTTTGATAAGTTTTTGTATGCAAATTTAAATCTTCTTAATAAAACAGGCGCCTATATCAAAAGTTTATCGTCAAAAAAAATCTTAAGCAATAAAACGTAGATTTAATTTTAACTATAATTATTTCAGATCTTCCACTGACTGCCAAACTTACTTCATCTGCATAGAAGGCAAGCCCCGACGCCTTGGTTGTGGAGGCTACTCTGCTTTTGATGAAGAAACCGAGTCCTGTGTTTCTGCTGATGAAATCGCAGCCTGTCCAGAACAGCTCAGAGCTAAAGCTGCTCAGACGAAGAGAGACGAAGAAATACGAAATGAAGCCGAAGCAGCTTTCGACAAACAAAAATTACAAAGACCCTTCGGAAAATTAGGAAGACAATACTACGAAGAGACCACGACAAATATTAATGATCTGTTTGCTGAAATTGAAGATAGCCAGATATAGAATTCTCTCTACATTTAGTACCTCAACTTAGTCATTTTTTTACTTATATTAGTATTTTACTCTCATAATGATGCCACTATCATTAATGTTAAGAGTAGTCTTAACAAGATTTAATTGTACATTTTTGTTACCGTAAACATTAAGCCCTTTTAAGTTTTGTACTTTATCAGTTACTAAATTAAATAAATTTGACGTTTAAGAGTTAAACATTACTTTGTCTTTAGTTTTATTTATTGTGTAACCTCAAGATCTAATCAATATTACAAAAGAAATCTGTAAATCATTTAAACTTCATTACTTTATTTGGTTAATGGATATAAAATGAAACGAGATTTTATATATCGCCATTCCAACAACAGTTATCTAGCAAGCATTTGAACAAGATAGAAATATGTATTTATATTTCTGCGTTGCATTGCTGTTCGTTATCTGTAAGTATTTTATATTGTCTAAGATTTATAGTAAAACTTTAGTGTTATCTGTTATCCTTCGAACTAAGCAATAATTAAAACCTTACAGGCAATGCTCAGGAGGATATTATGTTTATAAGTGAAGAAACAGTGTTAGAGTGTAAAGACCGAAATGGTTACACTAAGGTTGAAGGAAGTTGTGATGCTTACATCGAGTGCGTGGTAAGAAATAAAATTTAATGACAAAATAACAAATCCACTAATTTATTTCTCCTTTTGTGTGTTTGATGTACACCGTAAATTCTTCTTTTCGTAATATTCTTAAGCCTTCTAAATTCTAAACTAATTTTGATTGAGATTTCCTAAAAACGAGTTCCTGTGTAGATACAAGTATTTTTGAAATATACGTAATTACATTTCTGTCTGAAAGGTTCTAGAGGAGTGACAAAAAATTTCTATTATCAGGACTATCAACCATTCAAGTTGCTCTGTCCCGATGGCCTCAACTATAATCCTAAAACAAAATGGCCCATGTACCCGTGCAACTATCCATCTGATGTACCCTGTGTAGGTCGTGACACGTCTCGTAAGTACCATTTTTTCTGATCCATTAAATGAAGATTAAAGAACAATTTGTATAAACTTTACCATGAAAACATTCAGTTTTAAAGTACTTACCATCGAGGCATATGATGGGCATATTATCACACGAGTCCCAATATTAGTTGGTGTCTAAAGTGGTGGTTCATGTAAAGTGAATCCCCTCGTTATGTGGTTACAGAACCAGCCAAGCCCACAGACGACTGCCCACACCAGTACGGTTTCTTCCAGTCACCCTTGTCCACTGCAAGTAATTGCGGACACTACCGCATGTGCGCAGAGGGTCATGCCTACGATATGAAGTGTCCTGTCGGTCTCGCTTTTGATCCAGTCCAAGCCCGCTGTGAATGGCCTGATCTTGTCCCTGGCTGCAACTCTGAAGGTATTGTTGGACAAATTGGCACGTGTGAAACCTTTTGTGAAATATCTTGTGAAATAAATGTTATTTCTTTTTAGATTTCATCGGCTTCATCTGCCCAGTCGCTGAATATGACCAGAAGGGCAACCCACTTACGGTTAACTTCAAGTACGTTCTTTTTTATTCACAACGTCTACTCCATAACATATTATTATAATCCTCACCTTCTTTCTACTACATCATCATAAATCACCAAACTAAAAGTAGAGCAAAAAAGTATTAATTTACGGGGTAAAAACAAAAAGCTGTAATCTGTCTATCTGCAATGAACTTATAAAGCACTTCATTTCTTTCCATGCTCTTTTTGCTTACTAATAACAACAGTAACGTCAATTGATGAACCGTTCGTTCTATACATGCTTCGTCAGTTATTTACATGCACCCTATATGATTATTGGTTCTATACAAAATTGTCCATAACTCAACCTGAGATTGCTTTTGGGCAGTGAAGGAAAACATGATAACACTGATGACTCAGCAATTTTGGAGATATTTTCATTCTCTTTCCTTGTACCTCTTCCTTCTTTTAGGACCGAAAAAGGCTGCAAAATGTTCTACTCCTGTCAGGCCGGGCGCGCTCGCCTGCTATCTTGTGACCCAGGATTTGCATTCCATGAAAAATTTAGAAGATGTGTGGAAGAAGAATTCGTCGATTGTGCATCAGATTCAGATTCAAATTCGGTAGAAACAGAGTCTCCTGATATCTATAATAATGAATAAAAAAAATGATTTATTAACGTGCTGTCTTTTAATTAATATAACCATGTTGTTAATTGATAATGACCATTAAGGCTGGTCATATACAGACTGTATCAAGATGTAAACTGCTGTAAGCAGCCAACGACAACTCTTTGAAGTTGTCCGTCTATGACCAAACGAAGGTATCATCTTGTGGGTTGACTGCTATAATACAATGGCATACATACGTACTAATTCAGATGATAATTGATAATGCCGACTCCATAGCCTAGTTGGTAGTCTTGATAGTGACCCTGCCTGCGAAGCGAGGGGTCTCGGGTTCGATTCCCGGCCGGGGCAAATGTTTGGTCTCGGGTCATGGGTGTTAGTGATTGTGTTATTTGTGTTGTCCATGCCACCCGTGACACAGGGAATCCTACTGCGGGGGTATGAGTGTGTTAGCGTTCATTTATTTATCTACTTCATTAGATTAGATAATCCTCACTTAAGACATGTTAGAGTCTTTTCGAACACTATAGGCTTCCAACTCTTGGGTTGCTACTACCCACTCTACCAACTCGCAATATAGCAGTGTCACAGATTAGAAAATAGTTAGGAATGTAGTAGAATATACTTCAGGTCTAATAAGTTATAAGGAACGAGTAGTATATTCATAAGTGTTGTAGGTACTCTTCCCCCGTTCCGGTGACCCATTGTTTTTAACTGATTTCAAAAAAGAAAGAGGTTATCAATTCTACATGTATGTATGTAATATATTATTGAAACTGCAAAATTTTTACACAGAATTATCTAGAAGGGCTTTCTAAACTAATATAAAAATTTGCATAAATGTATGTAAGTAATGTGGGTATGTTTGTTTGTCCAAGCGTAGCTCCGAAACGAATTATCGGATTTAAATCATTCTTTTTTTATTCGACTACACTTAGGTACTCCAAATTAGTTAACAGTATACCTTTTATTCAAATCGGTTCAGTTTCTGAGATATGGAGTAAATAAAACGTATCACGGCATGGTCTAATATTACGAGCTACATGTTATCCAAGGGAAAACTACTCTAAACCTTATTCGAATTCTAGGTAGCATAATTATAATTAATCACAATAGCCATAAAATATTGTTCTTTTTAGTTAAAAGTTTTTAGTTAGTTAAAACTAAAAAGTATGAAATAAAATTATAATTTAAAAAAATTAAACCAATTTAAAAAAAGGTAACTGGAAAGTACGAAATGACCGATTAGGGACATAGAATTTCTTTTGAGGTCGGTGGCAATATAGTTATCATAGTAAAACTACACCGATAATTAATTATATAATTAATGAATTCATAAAATTAGTAGGTAAGTAATTAGTAATAACGTTTGTAAATTACATTCATTCTCATTGAAATGGAGTTGCATACGTACCGTAAAAAAAAATATTATCATCCCAACGGCCTCCCACCTAACTAAAGCTCTTTTGACGTTTTAAAATATAGCTCCAATTGGAGGCAAATTTTTATCATCAATAAAATATGTTGAGCGAAGTTCCTACTCATTTAGTAATGGCAATAAAAGAGGTTATTCGATTAAATAGTGATTAAGATACAGAACAGTGGAATTTCACCTTTAAAATGACGTGAATATTTTGAACAAAATGAACCAATCTAGGTATGTTTTTACTCCACTGCGACTAAAAAAAGTACGGGTTTTCGAGCTTATGTAGGCATGTATGTCTGTATCATCGTATGTCCATTCTACAGCCTGAACGGCTTCACAGATTTCTACATGTAAGGTGACATCGGATTTGTCTTCATCGCAGAAGTCACATAGGCTATATTTTTAACCATCTCTCCAATTTTTAGCAGTTAGAATTTCCTACGTAAATTGATGACTACTAGTAACTGCTTACAATCAATTCTAGAAGCCGATTGTTATTTAATTGAGCAATTAAAATACGACGTCATAGACCTGTAAGTTGTACCATCGAGATTAAACTTGACGGTACAAAATCCATCAATCTCTTATAAAAGGGACCTGACGCCTTATGGTCTTTCGTTACTGAGCGAGTGCGCCACGGGCCACGATTAGCTCGGAATCATTAATGTATTCTGACCCTTTTCTCCCACTCTCACTCATTCTGCTAATTCTAATTCCTTAATTCCCATATTCCCCTTTTGCCTTTATACCCACTTATATTTAATAATATCCAGTATTAACAAATAGAGGGTAAGCAGAGAATAAACTTTAGTCTCCTCTTTAAATAAAGGTAATCTTAACGAGAACTAAAAGTATAAAATAAAATAATATATCTATCTAAAATAATATACCTATTAAATATAATTTAAAATTAAGTGTAGTTAAGTAAATACAACTTTGGAAGCTTTGAATTAGTACATTAGAATAACTAAATTAATATAAGTACATAGGTATGATTGCTATGAACTGTTAAATAGTTATCATTAGTTTATAAACGACATATTTATCTCAAAAATTTGATATTTAATAAAACCACAGACGATATTTTTTCATTTGTTAGAACCTGTGGGTTGGTGTAAATGTTTCCTAATTGCCAAAACAATTAAAATGACCGTATAACTGTTCATAGAAAATATATAACTACTTTTAAATTATCTGCCAATATACTAATAACAGACAGTTTATACTATTATAGTTAGTACAAATCTGGAAACGATCTCAGAAACACATACGACATAATTTAGTTAAATCATGTTGGGAGTAAAAATATTCATACTGCTGTATTTGGTATATTTGGGTATGTAAATATTGTTTTTTCTAATTATAATTTGTAATATAAAACGTGAATAAGTAAGTGAAATATTTTTGGTCATTTATTAAATTAGAACTGATTGACAAAGATGAAAAATCTTCGAGGATAAATTTAAAATACCTACTGGTAAAGTGTACGATTTTAAAGGATGAATTGAAAACTGAATATTTATGTATAACGCTTTAATACTTCACTTGATTCAATCTGGACAGACTGATGAATGACTTATAATTTTAATATATTAATCAATCACTAGCTTCG
>LGAG01018921.1:341149-353370 GCA_001278395.1 Lerema accius
ACTGATATATAAGTGTTATATACTGTTAGAAAGATATTTTTAATCTGCTTTGAATGGTTTATTCAGATACGTGTAATTTTTTCTCAAAAAAATGTTATGAGCAGATAAGTCTCTTTTGTGTATAAAAATAATGTTCAAATTATAGGGAAAACAGAATAAAACAGTCACAATTTTAAAAAGTATATATCTTTTCATGGTTCTTTTAGTGCCACTAGCTTACGCAAGTTAAAAAATCATAAACCAAAGAAATTGGACACTTCACATAAAAATAATTACTTAAACAACTTTTAATTCTGTAAAACATGAAAATATTCTACAAAGAAACTTTCTTATAAAAATAAGGCACTAATTAAAGCGGTCAGTAAGTTAAAAATTCCGGCAGTTACATTGAGCAATGGAAAAAATTAGTTGGGCAGTAACTTATTTTTTGGGCAGTAAAATAAAAATTGTGTCAGTAAAACATGAGCAGTACTAAAAATACAAAGTGTCGGTTATTTTTTCTTAAAAGGAGCAGTTCAGTAAATACTGGGCAGTAATACATGAGCAGTAATTAAAAACAAATTGAGCAGTTATATTGGGCAGTTATTATAAGCAGTTAATGTGGGCAGTTAAATTAATATTTTTAATTAATGAAAAAAAAAAATGACAAAAATCCCATTGTTAATGGTCTTTGGTTGAGTTATAGGTTGGTATGATTTTAATCGATCGGAAGGAGGAAACCCGCGTCATCTGTGACATGATCCAATTTATACAATAATTAATTATAATCGTGTAGACTTTAATCTAAGTCTACACGATTATAGTGGGCAAGTGGGCAGTAAAAATTATAGAATGGCATACCAAAAAGTTAAGTCAAAACCGCGTTATTTGACGACGAACACTAAAACGTGAAGGTTAGAAGGAAGAAGGTAAGGGTTAGGTTTAAATTTCGTTTGCCCTATTAAATCTTTATTTTAACCCTACGAGTTACTGCCCTCAAGTTGCTCCTCACAAGTTACCGACCAATTGCAACTTTATAACTGCCCATTTAATTATTTTACTTCCGAAATATATATTTATTACGGATCGTTTTCATTTATTTTACTGCCCAAATCTTACTGCCGATGTCATCAATTTTACTGACCAAAATTTAAATATACAACCACCGCGTTAAACTAGTGCCTAAAAATAATACGGAAACGAAGTACTTAACTTTAGTACGTAACTTTAAAAAAAGAAACAAAATATAAACTTTAGATATAAAATAAATTTCAAAACCAAATTGTACTTACTGTAAAAATGGGAGTCTTTTTAAATTACGAAAATAATAACTGACAAGATTTGAATTTTACAATAAAAAGGATTTTGAATACTTTTAATTTGTGGCCATTTTGTTTTATAACAGCGATATTTACTATGATCTAGAAAAAATATCCAGCAAAACGGACGTATTCCTAACATGTCTTTTTTGAAGTTACGTAATTATTATCTCATTAGTGCAACTTTTATGCAAAACATACTTACGTCAAAATATGGTACTTTTGTTTTTAAATAGTTATTACAACTTATATAATGTGTTATAAACAAAACAGACTTTTTTAGTAATATGACCCTTTTAATTAAATAAAATATATGATACTGACATGCTTATTAAATGCAAAACCGACGTTTTACAAAATATGGCACTTTTGTTTATGTAATAAGAGGTGAATTGACAGTTTTTTTTGCGTTATGGCCCTTTAGAGCCAAACAAACGTGCGTTCTCGTCGACTTTCGGGCCGCATCTAACAAAGTGGCGGTTTTGCTCGAATGTTGACGCGCGAATTCGAAAATACAAAAAAGACGTCAGTTGCTATTTTATTGCTTATAGTGCGAAATTCATGGGAGTCTTTTTAAATTACGAAAATAATAACTGACAAAATTTGAATTTTACAATAAAAAGGATTTTGAATATTTTTAATTTGTGGCCCTTTTGTTTTAAAGCAGCGATATGGACTGGTATCTTCTTAAGGGAATTCATATGTTTTTTTTTTATTACAGGTACAAAAATAGTTGCAAGGAATACATTGCGTGCGTCAATGGTCTCCCTAGGTTACTTCGTTGTGACTCTGGTCTGTCCTTCGATGATGTTAGCAACCGCTGCATTGCTTCTAAAGCAGTCCTGAATTGCGACAATGACTATCATTACACGAAAACGATACAATACGAAATTAATATGTAGTAACTAATACTAAATTATACGCGCCCGTTCTCTGGGTATAGAATTAATTTTTTGCCATAAGTTTTTAATATGATGTGAATATACTTAGATAATATACAATAAGAATAGATATTTAATTATTTTGATCTTTCAATGAATCTAAATAATTTAAGTGTACCTAATATTTTTAAAATGTAACAATTATAAAACACTGCTTTGTACCTAATGACATATCCCCATAGCACATAATCTGGATAACCAGCGTTCAAAATGCCTAACTTCTGAAATTAAATTTCCAGTGAAAATATTTGGGACATTTTTAATATTTCAGCATACATAAAATAAACATTCAATGTATTGGAAAAAACATACTTTAATAAAATATTTATTTAACATAACTTGTATTTTCCTTAAACTTTCCGTAACTGATAACGGTGTTGAACTTGGACTACTTATCATTACAATCTTTTATTTAGTTTCACCTGTCCGGTGTTTGTAATGAAATCTTGCAAGCTAAATTTCACCCACTTTCCGGTGTCCGATTGAGCTAAAATTTTACACACTAGTCCAGTTCTGATGACAATGCATGTTTATAATAAGCATGATGTGATACTGCTACCAGGATTGGCTTCAGACGATTGAACTCCTCAACGGTTAACAGTAGGGACTTCAAATTTTGCATTTTAACTTTTTAGTTCTTTTTCTTATTAACAAGTAATAAAAGCTTGTTAAAAAAAATATTTTCTAATTTTACTTGTTATAATTACATCCTCATTCCTTTCTCCTAAACAATTCTTAACATACAACAATTAAACTGACCTCGCCAAGTTTATGCGCTCATGAAATATCAATGGAAGCTTTCAGTCACATACTTGTACCATAAGAAATATTTATATTATTATATAGTTATAAAATATTATATACATAATGGAATACGCAAATGTACTCATAAACTACAGCGCCTATTAAATTAAAAAAGTAGATTTATTTTAATCTTATATCCTGTATGATCCTGTCATCTTAATCAACTGCTTAATGTCCAAATCCAACTTGAATAATCCAAATTACTGTAACCTTTTATTAGAGCTTATTGTTACAATTTCGTAACAACATTCAATAATAACAAAATTGAAATCTGTAAAAATTTTGGCAATAACTTTAACTGATTTTTTTATGTTATCAAATCAAATTTCTAATAAAGTTCCATTCTTTTACTTTAAACTTAGTAGCTCTATTTAAGCCTAACCAGTCGACTGATAATTATAATTATGTTGATCATGCATTGAACCGTAAAGAAAAATCACGCCGCTAAGTTTCATAGTGTAGCTGCTGTAGACTTTCCATGTGTGGCACACAAACAGTACGCTGACAGTATGGCCCCTTTTCTCTGCTCAATACTAATAATAGACACGCACAAGGATTGATATTCAAACAAAGGCAATCAGCAACCCTTAACTTCTTAATTGTTAGGAAAGTTCCACGAACCAACCCCCTCAATTTTATAGTATCGAAACATAGAGAAAAATCTTATATTTTCTTTTTAGTAGAATAACAGACATTTTTTTTCTTACCTTAATGAAAACAATTATTACATACTCTTAAATATTGTAAACGACTATTAGCAGGTTTTAAAAATTATGCTAATTTAATAGATAACCGAAAAATATATTTTTATCGTTATTTGGTAATGGTTGTATTGATAATGGTGTTAAAATTTGTTTCTCGATAAATGTGCAGTTAAGATAGATACCGCGAACCATATCTTAAAAATGAATATTTTTTTAATGAACAAAATTATTAAAGTTTATTTCAAAACCTTAGAATCAGTTTCGATAAGAAATAGTTATCTTTAAATTACAAAAATAGTTATTTAGTTTAATAATATTTAGAAAGATATTAATAGTTAGTTAATAACTGGAAGTGACTTGAATAAGACCTACAAATAGTTAATAATGTTAGGAGTAAAACTATTTATACTCCTGTATTTGGTATATATAGGTATGTAGCTATAGTTTTTAATACATAATCATACAATTTATTTCCAACTACTTACCTACCATTAAGATCTTAAAACTATTATTCTGCGGACTTCTAAAAGGGTTATTAGTTGATCTCGAGCATTACGATCATTACATCTGTTTTTAGTTTCCAACAATTCCAGTTGTAGGTAACACTTTATATATTATTGGAACCAGTTTATTTTCATCATTAAGAACATTAATCCGATCTAGTTGGAATTCACCATTTTTTTGGTATTCTGGTATAAAGAGTGGAAAACCTTTTTTCTTTCAGCCAATGCATATCATCACAGAACATCTCTGAAACAACTACCCGACGAGACTGAACTAGACGACTTGTCACCATACAGCGACCTCATAAAAAATGTACAATCCTCAGCAAAAGTATTAAGAACGAGATCATTAGTTATAAAACCTGTGATCAAAACTGTCGCAATAAGTAAACGACCAAACGTGATCTATGTGCGACGGCCGCTGAGATATTCTTACAAAAGTTTTCATCTACCCACTAGACAAAATCTGTTTAAAAAAGTGTGTATGACTTTTAGGCCCAAAATAAAACCATCTGGAACGCATGTTATAAAAACTACTGCAGGACTTAGAATAATAAAAAAACGCGAAGCTTCTGAACCTAATCCGGACGACAAACCTGAATTTGAAGTAGATCCCGAAATCAATGGGCCTTCCGATCCAAATACGTCTCAACCAAATGATAACCCTGAACCCGAACTCAAAGATGATCTAAAACCAGAGTTAGATCCGTCTGAATCGGATGACGAACTTGATCCTAAATTAGAATCTGAAGAGAAATATCCAGAGACTCCGACAGTTAATCTGCGCTCACCTGATACTGAGCTCGCAACGGAAACAGAATCCGAGAACATCAAACCAGAATCTGAACCGCAAGATCAACCAAACACCTCCGATAAAAATGTTCAATGTAAAGATAATAATGGCTATTACAGAATTCCAGATTCTTGCGACAGCTTCGTTGAATGCCGGGTAATTTTATCTACAACAATATTAATCTCAAAGTACATCGTTAGTTTTTAATGTCGTCAAAATCTTTGACCGTTCTTCCTAACGTTGATGCTTTAATTTTTGAATTGTACTTTTATCTATGAACTTCTTTTTTTACAGAGTTTAATACATCACTAAAAAATTTGATTGTCTTGACATCATCAACTTAAAAAGGAACAAACAATAATTTAGACATGTCATTAAATATTTTTTTTTGGTTTTCAGAAATCTCATCCAAAAATAAAGACTTGCCCGGATGGTCTGTTATTTAACTCTAAAATTAGATGGCCAAGGTATCCTTGCAGTTATCCTTCAGAAGTGGAATGTGGCAATAATACGAACACAGGTAAGTTAAAACTGTATTTTGACTATCTAGTTAGATAGCTAGTTATAGCTACCTACTTATAATATTAGGTATAGCGATTTAGCTGCTCGTTTTTTACCACTAAAACTTGAAAACTACTTGACCAATTTAGATAATTTAGTTTTTCCAATATCCCCGAGAAAATAGTAAATATTTCCGAGGAAAGTAGTTACATACTCGTAGTAATAGCAGCAATTGTTCTTTGAATAATATCAAGTTCAAGGGGTCATTTATTAGACAATAATTAATAGATAAGTGTGAGTAAGGAACTTCTTTATTTCCTTTGTTTATCTGCATTTTTTTATTCCTTATATACCTTACAGTTGTAACTGCTCCTACTGGCGAATGCCCTCGACGATTTGGATCGTTTGCCGCAAGTAATGACGATTGCGAAAAATATATAGTGTGTGAAAACGGACAACCTAAGCCTATGACTTGCCCAATGGGTCTAGGTTTTAACCCAAAAGTTGGTGGATGCGATTGGCCTGCAAATATCCCCAACTGTAATCCCACAGGTAAAGTTTCATTATTTACACAAGCGTTATTATTTTGTACATACCTAATTTAAAAATAAAATTACAACTACCTACTAATTATAATTTTTCAGTGTTCAAAGATTTCGAATGTCCTAAACCACCAAGAGGCAGCCACCCTGATAGAATCTTCAATTATAGGTATGTATTACTAAGTAAAGCATGGGATTGACATAATCATTATGTCTGTTTGGTCTTGTTACGTACGTATGCGAGACGTAAGAATTAAAGGGATACGCCACGTAATCCCATTCTTGGAGCAGTAAAGGTTTTAAAGTCCCTCGTAAACTTGGCTAGTACAAAAGCACAACGCAATTTAAAAAATAATCTAAAACCTCTGGTACCTATTGATTATTCTAACATCAATGTTTTTATGAAAGTCACTTTGGTTTGTGTCAATCTGGTTACATAAATTATTAATTAAAAGGTTAACATTATTTTTCAAACCACCTAATGTTATTAACTTTTTTTCAAGGTACAAAAACAGTTGCAAACTGTATATCACTTGTATTGGAGGAGTGCCACGGCTACTTCGATGTGATTCAGGACTATCGTTCCACGACAAGAGTTCAAGATGCATTAGCTCGGCCGCCGTATCAAATTGTAAACGTAGTTCCGAGTTAGTGGATACGAAGCTATTTATAGGAAGTAAAGGATAAATTGCGCTAGTTGAAGAAAATAGAACATTTCATGTTACATTATTATTATACTTACGAATAAAAAAAATCCCATTTCTAAATTCACGTCTAATTAAGATTTGAATTCTGAATTTTCTTTCAGTAAGTAGATAGGTGCCTAACAGTTTCTACTTTTTGATAGGATCGTAACGTACTGATAGTAAAAATATCTACCTACTTGTTTAAAGGGTCTTAATTCAGGAATTCAGGACCTATCCTATAAGACAAAAATTTGAAATCAAAGTTATTTTTTTTTATGGTCAATAAGGATACATTGATGACAAAAAATACATGTCTTGTATTGAAATGGTTTATTATTAGTTAAGAAATTACTATAGCTATAGGCTCAGTACTCATAACCGTATATACAAACACTCCTTACGAAATACTTTACTATAGTATACCTAACTCTAACTATACTTGTAAGTTGTACGGTACTTCCTCAACCAAACATCAGTCGACGTCGACTAGGTTGCCAAAATGAAAAAATAATAATAAACTTTGCATTCTTTTTTTTATAACGAACTATTGTATATTATTACTCTATGATTTTAAAGCATACATTTTTTTGATATAGTCAATTATATCCAAATATATTTTCTTTATATTTCCTTGACGTTTGATGTAAAGTACAAAATAGTAAGCCTTAAATATAAACCTTTATACCGCTTCTTTTATTTGCTATCCTTATATGGATGGTTGGATAATATAATTTTTGTTATGTACAAAGATATTAAAAAAATCTTATATTCACCAATCACACACCATAATAAAACTTCAATAAATCAATGACTTCATTGTGACACTATTGTGACAGATGACAGTGACAACAATGTCATGTCACAGAAAGGAAACATCAAGGATAAGCTAAAAAACAGAGATAGAATGCCTGTGCCTGTGCCTGACTGCTTGATTATAGTTTTCTGCGAAAATAGCGCGGGTTTTCAGTGATCGTAAATTCAAATTTGAAAGTTTTTGAATTACAGTGGAGATAATAATTTTTTCACGTAAAATTGAGGAAAAAATTGTAAAAAAGGGTATTATTTTGTCTCACTTACGACAAACGAAGACAAGTATGAGCGATGCTTGCGATCCAGTAGCGCAGCCCTGCCGCTCATCGCCCCAGTTGTCCGATCGAACGGTTGCGTAGTCACGCACGGAACCGTAGCCTCCTGAGAGTTTTATTCGCTTATTAATTTATCATGGCGTACCTACGAAAAATTTGAGTTTCAAAACAAAAGGCGAACGCTGGCTGTCATTTCTAAAAAGCCACTATATTTATTGTGATCAAAATGGATGATGCCTTTATTATCGCCAATTTCCACTCGCTGTGTCGTCTATGTTTATGCAGAAGTACGCTTACGGCCTCAATATTTGGAGCCGCCCCCGACGATGATCCGAATGTGTCGCTAACATCAAAAATTGCAGAATGTTTGGAGTTGCAGGTACGTTCCGCACTGACAATTATACGACTCGTTACTATTGTACTTTTATATATGAAAACTACATATAAATCTGATCATTACAGATGGACCCGAATGACGGACTTCCTGCGCGAATTTGCTATAAATGTTTATTCAAAGTGGACAAGTGTTGTAAATTCAAACTACAATGTTTACAAAATGAAGCCAAACTGAGGCAGATCACGAATCGCGTTAGTGAACTAGACAATTCTAATTCTTCTGATTTAAGTACCTATAACCACAACCATGTTCAAGAAATGCAGAAACCCAAGCCTGAAGATTATATTGTTGAAGACAGTGTTGTCATGGTAGTGGACCCAAGTCTTGACTATGACTCCTCTGAGGAGTCTGAAAATATAGAACAACAGGAGCAAGAAACAGCGGAACGTGACAATACTCCTGAAGGTGAACCAATGCTTGAATCCTTCTTCAAAAATGTGTTTATGTGTCGATACTGTGATCAAGCTTTTGTTACACAGGAAAAGTGCAGGGCTCATGAACAAAGTTTTCATGACCCAAACTTACCTTACAAGTGTGTTGAGTGCCATTTAGCATTTACAGAAAGAGGGCTCTATGTGCAACATACCAAACAGGTCCATGGTACGGACAAACCTTACCACTGCCCCGAATGTGAAAAAAGTTTTGGCAGAAGGTCAGATTTAAGAAAACATTCAGTAGTTCATACAGGTGTGAGACCGTTCCAGTGTCAGTATTGTTTTAAAAGCTTTTCACGTAACACTAATTTAAGTAAACATTTAAGAATTCATGCAGGTCACAAGCCGCATGTATGCCCATTGTGTCCCCGTAGTTTTGTTGCTAAAGGAGATTTGCAACGTCATGTCCTTGTTCACTCTGGTATGAAGCCTTATGTATGCCCAAAATGTCCATTAACATTTGCTAGAAGAGATAAATTAATAAAACATGAAGCGAGACACCGTCCTAACAGTCCTGATCGAAAGGAATCCGGCGATGATCAAAACACTCATGACATGGTTGTCAGTGTTAACCCCTTTAACAACCTGATGACCTCACCTCCACAAGTGAACTCTGAAAATCCAAGTGAATATGACTTACCGAGGGTCCCAGATCACATTGCTGGAGAAAGTAGTTTTATAAATCAAGTTCAGAAAACACCTTCTACATCTGGGAAATCGAGCACCCCACCAAAACCAAAACTATCCCCACCTAACAAAAATAAACCCAAAAATATTAAGTGTCATCAGTGTCCTAAGAGGTTTTCTTCATTGGATGCCTACAAGACACATGTTTCAATAGCTCACATTGGTTCTAGAGTGTTCCAATGCAAAATTTGCTTTAAGAAGTTCCCCCGCAAGCGAGAATTTGACAGACATGTCACTCTTCATTCAGGGATGAAACCGTTCAGTTGCAGTCAATGCGATAAGAAATTTAACAGGAAAGATAAACTTGATAAGCATGAACAAAGTCATGAATGCCTGGTTGTGAATATGCCTTGTATAGAATGTGGTGCCACATTTGAGAAGAAAGCAGACCTTGTGGCACACATTAAATCGCATTTTACAGACAATTATGATGATAAAATAAATGACAGCGAGATTAAAAAGGAAACTGAGCCACAGTTTTCCTTGGATGACAATTTCTATGATTTAGAAACCTGAGATTTAAGTAATTATTCATTTAATCTGTCCTAGCAAGATTTTCACTGTTTCTCATTGTTAATTAGATGTAGGTATTGTGTTTAATGATAGTTATTTCTGTCTGTTCAATGGCTTTAAATCTATTAGCAGCATGGTGTTTGATGAAAGTCTTGTAGGTGTTGGAATAGTGGAGAGTACTACTTATTATTCCAATGTATAATGGTGAATAGGTTAGTGACCATCTCAAGAAATGGAAGTTCTTATGCCATCCAAAGGCCACAGTAGCATGTGGCTATGCTTAGTGACTCAGTTTGAAAGTCAAAAGTTCAATATTGTAGTATTGCACTTAATTTCAACAAACTTTCATTGTAATGTACTTATGTAGCGTGTGCATTTACAAATGTAACTTACAAACATGCTCTTACATTGTTGCAGTTTTAAATTTAAATATTACAAATGTCTACTGGTTAATTAACTTTCAAATTATACACTGACTAAGCAAATTATGCACATTTATACATGTCTTTTTACATTATAGGGGAATTTTCCCTTTTGTACTTTTAAATCATGAAGTTGAATTAATAATACTGTAACAATTTGACTAAATTAGAAGTTGTATTACCTAGTTATGATTATTATTGTGGAATTGTACAAAGAATTCCAAATAAATGTGTAAAAAGTAAGCAATAAAAGTGATGTGATGTAAATTATAATATGTTATGTTTGTTATTATTGAAATGCAATAATGTTTGAAAACATTTATTTTAAAACATTTATCCTGCAAGAGGATTTGCGTGTATTGTGACAGAAGTAATTCTCTTCTCAGAAAGTGGTTTGAAAGTTTTAGGGTTAACTGGTAATTTTTCCAAATCATCGAGTGCTTCAAAACCATCAATAACTCTGAAAAAAAAATTGAGATTATAAAAACCAAATATATCTTATTGTTTTCAATTACATATTATAAATTATAACTTTAATAACTTGTATGGAAAGTACAAAATTAATCTTACAAACTGTCTTGTTAGAAAATGTGTTGCATTAAATAGAGATTATTAGTGGATACTTTTTAGTTTTCAATTGTGTAATGAGGATGATAATTATTATGTTATATTTATAATTTTTCATGTTTGGACATTCAAAGAAATTGTCTTGATGGTAAATTGGAGGCTTAACCAAATGATTTTTTATTTTAGTCTTTGACATCTGAGAAATGACAATATTTTCATAGTACAGTTAATATTTTTGGCCTCTTACCTTCCAAATAAAGTATACTTAAGGTCTAAATGAGGCTGTTCGCCATATGTAAAGAAAAACTGACTCCCATTAGTGTTTGGGCCATTGTTAGCCATGCTAACCATGCCTCTAGTATTGTGCTGAAAAAAATAAACATTGTATCTTAGATGTTACAAAGATAAATAAAACTTAATAATTGTGATAATGTTTCATTTAGTAAATTACTGGATCATCAATTCACTAGCCTACTTTAAGCTCATCTTTAAATTCATCTTCGAATTTTCTTCCCCAAATAGAAGTCCCTCCTTTACCGGTGCCAGTAGGATCACCGGTTTGCACAATAAAACCCTGAAATGTAACAAAACACAACTTATAAATTGCAATTATACGAGAACACATCCATTTTTGCCGTATAATATTTTGTTATTATCTAACCTTAATGTTCCTGTGAAATAAACAACCATTATAATAATCGCTTGCACACAGCGCTAAGAAGTTTTCACAAGCCTTTGGACACTGTTCGCAAAATAATTCAATCTTAATATCTCCTACGTCAGTGTGCAATGTAACGGACATTCTTAAAATTATTTACTATTTAAAATACAATATTTAGATGAATGAAATAACCTGTTTGAGGTTATGTATTTGGTTTGTTGTGATTGTTGTATTTATTATACACGATTTTATCAATAAAATTGACATTAGTAGTCCTAGTGACAGATTTCATTTGTTGGCAGTTGACAATTGACATTATTAGTCTTTGGATGAAATTGTATCTATGTAATTTATTTATGGTAGTCAGCGATTACCTTGGGGTAGCGCACACTCATTAACGAGCAAACGGGGCGTCACCTTTAGCCAACTCTCTCATATAGGTACATTAAAATTTAAAACACAAATAATTTACGTGTGTTAGCATAATATTTATATTGCATTACACTATGGTTGTGACTAGATTTGATGGACATATTATTTTGTTTTACTGAAACAAATTTATTATTTAAATGTTTAAAAAATTCTTAGGGATTATAATTGTATGAGTATTTTTGTTTCAAAAACATTTAATATCGAATCACAGATTTGATATTTGAATTTCCTTATCTATTAAAAGTTTTTCT
>LGAG01018921.1:366696-382485 GCA_001278395.1 Lerema accius
CGGCGACGGCGGCGACGACGGGCCCCAGTACAGCGGGTTCAGGTACAAGTCCTGACGGCTGTTTATGTACGACCACAGAGATACTGTCTTGGCTTTCACTTCTGAAACAACACAATTTATTTATCTTTATATATAAAACGCTAGCGTACGTGTGTTTGTCTCTGAACTCCTCCTAAACGGATGAATCATTTAATAATAATTACGTGATGTATTTTAGAGGGACTAAATACGGTTTAGGACCATAGTTAGACCGGTAGGTGCTGATGTCGAGATACTTCTAGGGACCAGCAAAATTTTATTTCATACAACAATAGCATTCAAAATGTTTCTATTTTCAAAAAATCATACAATAATTTTTGTGTTGATATGATGATGATGACTCAACAAACCTTCCTTAACCCTCTCCCGCTCAGTATTGAAGAGGAAAGTGCCGAAGCGGCAGGAGTAGAGGTGATCAACGACGGTGATGAGCAGTCGCTCGGTGAACTCGAAGGCGGTGGGGAACTGCTGCTGCAGCTGCCACACGCAGTCCACCCACTGCACGAACACCGGCGACCGGTCCGCGTCCGAGTGACGCTCGTCGCCGTGACCTATACGCTGAGGAGAAAACTCATCATCATCGCAAGCAATAACTGTCCCACTGCTGGGCTCGGCTCTCACAATGTCAGGGGTACAGGCCATAGTTTACCATGCTGGTGTAGTGCGGATTGGCAGACAAAAATCTTTTGCTATAGAAACTTCGATGACTAATAAGTAGATAAGATACACAATCAGTGCACAAAAACTGTCCTCACTAAATACTGTCGTTTTGGGAGTTTTTCGATTTACTCGCATTTGAAATGTCTGCCGATAATCGCGTATCAGTGCATGTCTAGAAAATTTAAAAACACATGTACGACACTGCATATGAATATTGTTTTATATTTTCGGTAAATATTAATATTATCAATACCATAGTTAGATATCACTAACATGTTAATGACAAATCGATTCACTTATTTGCCCACGGGCCTTCCCTCTGAAGACTTTGTTTGACTTGTTTCTGTATCAAATGCAATATAACAGCGTCCGTTTTACCAGCATATACCAAATTCTTTCAAAACATTTTACTTTTAATATTGCTTACCAACTGGAATTTATGTCCAAACGAAAGCCATTCCTTCTCTATAAGCACTTGGAATCCTCTAAGTGTTCTGTAGTAAGGATCCAACATAAGCATTGCCAGTGCTGTGAGTTGAGCGGTTCTGTCCCAGCCGTCGGAACAGTGAACTAACACCGATGTCTTGTGATTCTCCACCTGTGGATGATCAATAAGTATACTAAACTAGGAGTCGCTCGAGGCTCCGCCCGCGTATTTTTCCCGTTTCTGGGACATTTTTTTTGCTATTCCTCTCCTATTCATCAAAGCGTGATGTTATATAGCCTATAGGTTTCCTCGATAAATGGACTATCTTACACTAAAATAATTTTTCAAATCGGTCCAGTAGTTCCTGAGATTAGCGCGTTCAAACAAACAAACTCTTCCAGCTTTATATTTAGCTTATATTAGTACTATATTAGTATAGATGAAAGTCTAAAGGCAGTTGAATTTTTGTAACAGGCTTTTGAAAGATAGGGATGCATTGTAATGAGACGTCAAACTGTCTCTTACTCTTTTCGTTTGAGTGTATCAGAGACACGAATATATGTGCAGTCTTTTAGTCCCAATATTTAAAAAAAATTGTCGTAATTAACGAACAGATTCTTGTTATGTGATAGATGTACCGTTCTAGGATAGATACTAGTTCTTAAGTTATGATTGGAGTAAATGAGATTATTTGTGTTGTCAATACTACTCACCAAAAATTGTTGTAAATAGATATGAATTTAAACCCATATATTGATTTCATTTGAATGACAGAATATCTATAACTGTTTTACATACAGTTCATATCAAAACAACATCATAATAATATGTTAAAACTGGAATAAAACCGCAAAAATGTGTTTAGCAGCGATCATCGTTTATCAAGTCTATTAATAGCTTACCTTGTCTACAATCCGCACGGCACCCGCCAGTATGCATTTGATATGTTTCAACCAACAGCTGGCTTCTATACCACTAAACCATCTGCAATAACAATTAAAACATTTTTTAAGTACAGTAAAAAAACATAGTGTTTTTTACTACTTATAGTCGACCTAGGTTGTCGAATAGTGTTTTGTCGCCTTTATTTAAAAATGTCCTCTAATTTAACTTAGAAGACATATTATTACAGTAGTTGAGAATAAATATAAGAAGTGAATTAATTTACAATATTCTTTTTGTACATTGCGCATACATACTCTTTCCTATATACATTTACTCCATCACAATAATTTTGACTGAAATGGCAGATCCTACTATATGTACTGAATTCTGGTTTTTACCGATTGATACCTTAATTTAAATAATGAGATAAAACACCTTACATTAAAATAAAATTCATGCCATAGCCTTACCTGGTCTGATCAATTTGTGGGAAGCATAATTCTTTCAACTTTCGCAAACTCTCTCTCATTACATGAATGTTGTGAATGTCCAAGAATACCAACTCCGCATTTTGATATGCATCTTCAGATTCATATCTGTGAAACAGCAGTAACATTTTATATTCAAATACTTTACGAAACATTTTATTTAGAACTGTGTTTAATAAAATATTACGGTACTTATAGTAAGGACGTAGTAATGAATAAAAGATAGACAAAAAACCACACTACTAATTGTTTTTTTTTTTTGTGGTATGACGGCACCATAACAATAACAAAACAAATATACAGCCTAATATGACACTTCTAAAATGAAAAAGCATCCAATGACACCTCACATTTTAAAATCCAAATCCAACCCATCAAACTGTTAGGATTTTAGAGTTTTTTTGGAATTTGAAAAACCCTAACAAAAAATGGAAAATCTAAAAAGAAAACTATTAATAATATCTAAGCTTTAATCCAATACTAGTGTCAACTTACCCGCCACCTTTAGCTTTGTTAGCTATAGCATTAGCACTCGGCCGCGCGTCCATTATGAACAACTTATGAGCTTGTGCGTTGGCGTCCATTATGAGTTGAATATAACGCTCGTCTTCGCGACTGCGTTTGCCGCTCACCTGTAAGTTATTATGACGGGTAAACTTCCTAACTATAGCCCTAGTTCAATTCTACTAACTCTTCAAACAGCAAAGAGATGTACTCGATGTTTTCTGTATGGTAAATTTTGCAACACTAGTAAATGACAAGGCAAATAGTGGCATCCGTAAAACATATTGCAAAGGAGTTGTATCCCTATGTTTGCATCTGAATGGACTTTAATTAAGTCAGTTTGGTAATTAAGTTTTGAAGTTTGAATTACAGTGCCACTTATCATCAATGGACATTGTTCATTGTTGTAAAAAATATTGATATTTTTATATTTAACCCAGGATTTAATATTCTATAATAATTATTGTATCAACAGTGTCATAATATGACTTACCCCAACCAATGGCTGACTGCACCTAGTAATAGTGGCTTGAGAGCTAGGATGTATCCATGCCAGTACCGGTATACGACCCCTCGATCTGAACGTCGCCACAGATCGAAGTAGATCATCGTTAGCGGCCGCCGGCACTGCCCACACTGACGGATAACTGTCGCAGATTTCATACTTGTCGTTCAAGCGTGTTATACGCCACATATCATTGTTCACACCCTGTGGAATAATTGATATTTTTGGTAAATACTGGTACTATCATATTTGGAGACAAATAAATTTTTTTATTAGAATGTATTTAGTAGTCTAATATTTACTATACACGGAATTATAATTCGATTCCACATTTGACAAGAGCTAACGTCATTTAGTAAAATAATGATACCACATTTAACCTAATAGTGATGAACACAACAATCGGTGAATAATCGCGATTATATGTTTATGTAATTAATGTTTAAAAGGAATTATGTAATTAAATTATAATGTTCGTGCACCGATTATAGAATAAATGATCGATATTTATTTAAATAAATAAATAACTAAATATTGACTCCCGACCTTAAAGATGATGAGAATATTGAAAGAGAGCGGAGGGCGCAGTCACTTAGGGCCAACATTTTTTTTATTGTTTCATTTCTCATGTTCCTTCAATATCACATTTTTTTTATTAATTTCACACACAATTATTAAAGAAAACTCAGATTCTTAATTAATTGACATAATTAAGTTAATCAATTCAAAAATATTTAAATTACTGGTAATACTTAGTTATGATTAAAGTAGCAGTTGTTTGGATAATATACGAATGGAATCGATTCGGAAATATTTTATTTTCGTATCGAATAATTTCGCAACGTCACTATTTATTTCTTGTCATATCGTTGCAACATTGAAATTGTCAAATCTGGAATCGAATTAAAATTCTGACTATAAGTTGCAAGGATCTAAGTCACGAGTAAACTCTAGTGACCTCCTCATAGTTGCAATTTTAATTACTTGTAGACTATTTAGGCCTCATAATTGTTATACCACTTACCATTCTTCTCAGCTCAGCAACAGGTTCATACACATGCCATCCATCTTCAGGGAACAGTTCTGAGTAGCTTAATGCGAATAGAGGCAGTCGGTGAGACAGTGGGAAAGCCAACTGTTGTAATTTCTCAAAAATGCCACGACGAGAGTGGTTTTCCTGTTTATGGGCGAATCGTAAGTTGCGCATGTCCTGAAAAATGTTTTCTGTAATAAGTGTGCCTCAAAATGTGTAAGAATTATTATTTCACAAGTTAAAGATAAAAATTGTAATACCTTGCAAAATACTTCAATGCCATAAGAATTCTCTCCTTTTGAAGATGCTCCTCCAACTTTTTCTATGCGTGATACCTGAAGAGTAAAAGCTAATTAGTGGCAAAGATACGTATTAAAACTAGCTTCCCTCATGGCAAAACATAGTAAAATTACACATAGTTTAATTTACACAGAAAAATATGTGTCAACTTACTACACCCAAGGGTACACTAAGTGTGCTGTGAAGTGCAGTCGCATCTGTTGGCCTGAAGTGTAGCTGGTAGTTGGTAACCTTTAGTACTCCTCGTGCTGGACCACTGTATGGGCACAGATACGTCACATCTCTGGCCACACCCATCACCTTCTCTCCATCCAACAACTGGATGTCTCCCAAGACATGAGCCTAAAACACAATGCAAATTAATTCCAGTTAATCTAAAAATGTATGTTATAAAGTGTACAAAAATATGGGAAAAAAATGTAAAATAGATAATGTTATCTATGTGCTGATATCCATAAAATTTAGAACTCTATACAACCTTAGCAATTTCACTGTAACGTTTTTGACTCCTTATACGATTTACAAATAGGCAGATATGAAGAGATTTATTTTTGTTCATTATTATAAAGTATAAGATATTTTTTTCACAAAAACACCCTTCCTGGCAGGAGAACTAACAAAGAACTCTGGAAGCATCTAAAACTTATTCAAACCATCAGGAAGTGCCCGGAACAGTTATATCATTCGATGAGAATAAATTAATCGTTTTAGGAAACTTACGGAGTCCTGTCCATGTTTAGAATTCAATGAACTCGACTTCGAGTCCGAATCCAATGAATCGGAACTGGCATTTTTTGATAGCGAAAAATCCGAATTCAAGAGTTCTGAACTGTTGTGCTTATCCATGTTCAATTAAAACCCGACCAATGAGGTATCTAATTAAATACACAGTTTAAATTTTAAGATCGTCAAATAATTCTTATTTCAACAATAAACAGAAATCAGATTCATTTTTCTTTCATTCAATCACAGCTCATGAAGATGAAGAACAATACTAAACGTCAAACAACAACATGACAAATGTCAACTTTGATAATTCATTTTTATGACATCTTGATTATGCTGACGTTCGCGATTTGATAGTTTGTTTCAAAGGCTGACATTTGACAATATTATAAACAACAACTTGTTCGACTATGTTTTGCACAGACTATTTATAGATGGCTTTTAATTTATTATTTCATTCATTCATTTATAGTACAACAATTGAATGATATTTTTCAGAAAAAATAAAATTTATTCATTGGACATATTAAATATTCAAGTTACCCTAACCTAGACAAATCGACTACAATTTGTTTTAGTATAATACAGTAAGGTCATAGTTACTGAAATTAAATCGATAAAAACGTGTGCCGACAAATACCATAGTAACCAATACGCCATTGTAATTTATAAAAAAAACTTTAATTTAACAAGTACCTAAATAATGAATGATACAAAGTTTCCCGTCGGTATTAATCTTAATACTTATTTAGCATATAAACATAATGATAATTTAGAACCAAATAGGAAATTAAAAGCTGAAAACTTTGATTGGAATTCAAAGCACCCAAAATCTTTAGCTTATATATGTATAGAAAAGTTAAGTAATAATTGGATGGGTAAGTATATTAAAGTGTAACGCAACAAACGCAAATATATACTGTTTAGGCGAATGTAATAACATATTTAATATTATATCATGATATATTTTCAGGTTCTCCAAAACTCGAAGAGTTTGTAGTCAAGGATAGAGAATTATTTTTACGAATCTTAAATACCGATGTTCCACTACAAATATTAGTTGATAATATTAAAGATGATATATTTTGGAAGTTATATTACAATTCTAAATGGAAAGATACCCCTGAAATAACGGAATCTAAAAATTGGATAAATATATTTATGGAACGTTATTACGCGGATATTTTAGAAAATATAAATCCTCGACACTACGATCCGGAAAAGGTATTTTTGGTTTTATCACGCAAGGATATCGAGAAAAAAATATAAAAAAACAGACTGGGAAAATAAAACTTATTGGAGGCACATTATTAAGGGGCGGAAATCCAATGATACTCTATAATGTTGAAGTCCGCTAAGCCATTGAGGTTGTAGAGCGTGCCAAAGAAATGGACATAAATAATCCTAATAACTTGTATTCATAAAATTATCAAATTAAAGAAACAATACCGTCCTTTTGGCAAAAAATAACCTTTATTTCGGAATACATTATACAACCAACTATTTCTATAGTTTTAAAGTATGCGATATTTTTACAGATTAATGATTTAGTGAAATTATGTGGACCTTATATTCAATCACTATCAATAAGAAGTTTGATTCCTTCAGATATACCAGTGCAAAGAAATGTATCACCAGAAATGAGTGAACTAATCACAAGCCAGCAAGCCAATGGAAACAAAATCCAAATGAAAATGAATGAAGTACTAACGCGAGGTTTTTTGCATACCATCTTTATTATGGTTAAAATGTCTTTTAAGTTTACGTTTTTAAATATTACAACATTAACTTGAATGTCTTTTTTTAGATCATATATCTCTCCATGCTGCATTAGGGAGTTTGAGTAATCTAACTGAATTACACATAACATATCAACTAAAATTCATCGATGTTGAGTATCGAAGGGATCAATTTCAATTTACTAACAATGACGCAAAAAACCTAGCTTGTGGATTAGGAAAATGCAACCAATTGAAAATTCTAAGGTAAATGCATGAATTGTATACATAAATGGTTTATATGATTGAATTAAAGCTTTTATTTTTGCCTTTAAAATATTATAAATATTAGTTTATTAGTTTCATTATTTATTTTCAGAATTACACGAACTGACATGAATTGTCAAAAAGTAAAGTATATTCTTCGCGGGTTATCAGAAAATAAAAATCTGGAAACATTGGACTTCAGCCATTGTAAAATTGCGGATAGCGGAGCATCTTCGATTGCAAAATTTATTGCTAAACATGATAAACTTAAAAATTTAATTTTAGCTGACAATTTATTTGGTAAAAAGATCTACGCTATTATTATCAGACTAAAAATCGAATCTGTATGATGATCCTTTTTAATAAAATTGATCTGGATTACAGGACCTGATGGAATCGAAAGCATATCACAAGTACTTAATAATACAAGTTGTGGCATACGTACTTTGGATTTACGACTTAATAACCGTTTAGGGTCCGAAGGGATAGCACATGTAGCGGTTTCTATCGCAAGAGGATGCAATTTGATATCGTAAAAGACTATTTTTTAATTTATTTTCAAATATGATGTGCAATTTCCAATTGGTGTAGGTACTAGTACTAATTATTTATTATTTGTGCATTGTTTCAGATTAAATATTTCAGGTTGTGGAATAAAGTCAAATCCATTGCATAAACCTCCAGCTGGAGTTTGGTCGGCTATGAGTGCTGAAAATCCACCTACTTGTGGTGATTTATTAGCAAGAGCCATAGGATTAGTAAAGACACCCTTAAGGTCGTTAGATATAAGTGTAAATGACATTGGCACGGTATGTTGTACAAATTCCTTATTGTAACTTTGATTGAAAGCAGGTTTTAGAACAAAAGTATAACTACGGTACTGTCGTATTAAATTGTTTTTTTTTTGTGTTCAGCCTAGTGACAACACTTTATCAAATGCTATTTGTTTGAGCTACATAGTTGATGTAAATTTAAAGAGATCTGGAATGGGTTCTATAGCTATGGCTATAGCTGAATCTGCTGCTGCTGCTCAAAGGCTTCGTAGAGAAGCCGAAAAAGGTATCAGATTTAGGAGAAGTGCTGGTAGAGTAGTGCAAGCTCGAAGAGTTGCTAAGGGAATGAATATAGGTCAGTACTTTAAATACCGTACCATTGTTTTTTAAACATGTCAAAGCTAGTCCTAATAAAAAATATTTGTCGATAGATGCAGATCCAGTTTTAATCGCTCAACAACTATCTGCACGTCCTTCGATTGTATCAGTTGCCTCCGAGGAAGGTACTTACTCACTACAAACTCAGCCATTACCAACAGATTTTGGTTTTGTTCCAGTGTTTAAAGTAAGTAGAAATAATTGTATATCCTATAAAATTCATAATTGTAGTAGCATGAAATACAAATTCAATTTTATGATCTGTTATATTAATCTGATACTATATTATGATATATAATATTTGTATTTATTGTAGAGTCCTCTACCATCCTCACGTACATCTTCAATCACTGGTCCCTCAACATCAAGGAGATCAAGTCACCATATCATACTGGAACCGGTCAAGGTAATTTCCCTGTCATGTTTTGTAAATATAGTAATTTTTAGAGTATTTAACATATAAAGTAAAAACTTATTTTTTCATTTATTACAGGAAGTGCTAAAAACGGCCTTAGTTCGAAGACGATCTGATGGTTCCTTGCCACAGAATCACATTGAAAATAGTCAAAGACATATCAAAATATTCATATCTAAAGAAGAAGATTTTTAGTAATAATTTAAGTTGTTAAATGTGTGTACAATCATAAAATTTCTTCAATTTTAATTGTCATTAATATGAAAATAATTGTTTATTAACTAATAAGGAGCAGAAGGTTTCAAAGATTGTTCGTTATTAAATGTTTTGAACTGTCAGAAAATTTTAGTTTCTATTCTTAGTCTGGTTGAGTGTCCTTTGCCTATATAATGTTAAACATGATACGCACGATATAAGGGATTCTGGTATGTCTTTAAGTGTATAGCATTAAAACATATATTCTGAATATGTTTGTCAGAGCTTTACAATATTACTAGTTTTTATGACACAAAAAATACTTGACATCTTGTTACTTTATTTGAAAAACACAGTAAGAATTTAACAATATACTATTACAGAATAAGTAAATAAGTGAATTGATTATGTACGAAACATTTTTTATTAGTTGCGGGGTAAAAATTGTATACCTTGCAACATTATTTATTACCAATAAAGAATGAACGAAAAACCATTCACTACAAGCTAATCTATTTTGTCTTTGCTTATGAACTGTCAGTTCACTCAATTCTCATTCTTTATGATTTCAGTTCAGTTTAGTTAATTGTCATGCATTGAAAATGTCAGTTGTCCGTTCGTGTCTTTTGGTCAGTCAGTCAGTCAGCCATGTTTAGTGTTTGATACGGTGGTACCTAAACGTAGTGATAAAAATATAAAAGTTGTGGAAAAAATTGCATAATTTTGTTGATAAAGACGGTGTCGGTGAATTTTCAATGTTTTTTGTGAAATTTGTGTGATATCACTGCCGTGAAAATGAATTGGGGTACAGAGCTTTGGGTAAGTAATTATGACTGAGTCAGTTGCCTAGATGCATAACGTAATTTTATTTCCCCTTTACTTTTGAACAGTATCAGGGTGTATTTTTTTTTTCTGGAAAAATATATTTATGAAATCCAAAGCGGCCGTTTTAGTGCGCAGATGTTGTAAGCTGTTTAATAATTAACATGGCACTTACCTTTATAAAGTGGAAAGTAACATGCTTTGTAGTGAATAGTGTTGTACATACGTGTTTACTACATACGTAGGGCAACGAATACCTACCTGGGCTGTTTACAGATATTCCTGAGTCTCCTCATAAGGACTTTGAGAAGCGTATTTTTATATTGTAATAATTTTGATTTAAATTTAATTTCCATGATCATTTTGTTTTAAATGTTTGATGTTTTGAAACTTACCGGTTTAGTTTATGAGCGCTGGCTACGTTATTCATAAAATTGTATGACAATCACTTTTCTCAAGGTTGCCAAGGACATTTGAACCAAAAAAAGCGATAGGTACATTTATGGTGACGTCACTGCTTATTATTTTAAAATATAAATAAATGAGATAAAAAGATAGATCTATATCTTTTTAAAAGTAGATAATTGTCAATTAGGAACATAATGTTGATAATGTATCTTTTATTTACTTTTGCTCAAGCTCTGTATGCAGAGAAGTTGTTATTATTTTATCTTTAAATTCATAATGTTAAGAGTTTCATCTCATTTTCCCTTTTAAGAATAAATCAGGCACATGTGAAGTAGACATTTGGCGTAGTTAAAGTTAACATGAAGAAGACATTTTATGTTGCTTGCTATCATACTGGGTTTTATAAACAATTCATGACATACACACATGTAAGATTGAGATTAACAGACATTGTTGATGTTAATATTGACATCTGTCAGTCGGGTAATCTATTGTTTGACTTCAGAACAAAAAAATGAAGTATATTACGATTTTTTTCTTTTTTTACCATTCCACGTATGTCACAGAGCACAGACTGTCGATCAATGAACTGGGAAACATTATCATTTGATAAGGACGCTATGTTTTTTCTACTATGCTCATTTGTTCGGAAGTCTCAGTCTATATAATTTTGTCTGTTTGTTTGACATAAAGGATGTTGGTTGATTTTTAATTAAAGCAGATTCTCTACCTACTTAATTTAATACTAAAAATAAAACATTACAAAATGTGTTTGTTTGCTATACCCACAGTTAATTTGTTCTAAACAAAATATTTGAACTCTGAACTATCTCAAAGGCCAAAGTCTGTCAATCAATGAAATAGTTTTAATTAGAACATGCAATATAAAATAACATCATAATTTTTTATGACTCATCGGTTTGTCTTGTATTATCAATGATTTGAGTTCAGTTCCTGGTCCAGTCAGTGGCTTTTACAATTTTAAAGTTTATGTTTGTGATACTGTATCACTGCAGGACTTATTACTATATCTAAACTAATATTATAAAGAGGTAATATTTTTTTGTTTGTTTGTTTGTATTGAATAGGCTCAATAACTACTGGACCGATTTAAAAAAATCTTTCACCATTAGAAAGCTACGTTATCTACGACTAACATAGGCTATATTATTATTTTAGTAAAAATAGGGTCCGTAAGATATTTCGGTTTTTTTAACCCAAGGTGTAAAAAACCATCCAAATAAAGCCATGTTGAAAAAACATACAACATGTGTAGTAGTCATTTATTTTAACCTAAAATATTACAATATAAAATTCATATCACTTTTTAGAATACACTTAGTATAGAATTTCGCATTGTGAACATGTCATTGGAGAAGTGCAGAAGGCTATATTTCATTAATACAAGTTGTTTATGACTTATATAAATAGATGCCTATAGTGGAACAAATAAATTTTCAACTATTAATACTATTAAACTCAAACTTCCATGTGTTAGTTTCGAGTGTGTTTTAACCAGTAACACAAGTGAACATCCAAAATCAAAACTCGCAACATATCTTTCTCTTCAATACAATTGCAGTTTCATTGGTAGTGCAGTCACTTGACTGTAAATATGTATCTCCAGTTGGCTAAAGCCAGTTTGCCATATTTATTACAAGAAAATTATAAAGTGAACCTACCTAATCAGTTTAAATTGAACAAAGATAGGTAGGTGTAATTTGATTCAAGTACTGAAATAGATAATACAGTTACCAAATATAAACAGATTTGTCTTCCTTGTTATTACATCACTAATTATTTAAGTTTAGCTGTAGAGTGTTAGTATTTCAATGTTTGTTTACAATATCAGCTCTTGCGCCAACTCCATTAAACAGACTCGTTCGACCATAAGTCTCGCTATTGTGCATTCACCATTATTACGAAGCGTCCGTCGATTCGTCATTGTCCAATACAATTATCTCTTTGATCTAGCCTTCATGTATCCGCAGAATGCAATGAAAATCTGAAGCACGTAGTTCGATGCTTTTATTTTTAGATGGGTACGTTGGAACATCGTATCGTGAATCGTAGAATTTTACCGAATGATTCAGTTCAACGTCCGCTGTACGTATAAAGTATACGAAGGGACATTTAAACATTTCGGTCTGTCTTCATATTCAATCTAGAAGTGTGAGTGGTCACTGCTAGTGTTGGCAAGATGCAAGGCCGATAGCAACGACTGGCCCGCATTCCGCACTCGCCACTTGCCGGTTGAGAAATGTGCCCATTTGATGTACCTGCGCTGAGTAGACCTCTCGAAACATAATTTCGCTGTCACGTAATTTGCATAATATGCGCGTTGAAATATTAACGGATCGGATTACGGATGCATCGAAACATGTTAATGCCAATTTTACATTATAAACGAAAGTTTTTCTATTTAATATGAAATAGAAAATTGTAATATGACTAAGATGAGCACTTAATAGAGAAATAATATAAGAAATATCAATATAAATACCTACTTTCTTTCCACAAGAGGTACACAACATTTTGTCATATTCACATTTAATAGAACTAAAAAAAGTTAGATTCATAATATGAATCGCATAGAAGAGGAGACTGATTTATTTTTGTACCTACATACAAAAGTCACTTTAAACGATGAAACTATTTTATTATGCCAAAGTCCGTCTGAAAACTTTGTTTCACTATAGACTTTGCAGTATTGTTTCAGGACTTCAAATCTGTATTGCGTTTCGTCTCTATGTTTGAATTCATCTTTCTAGACAGAGTTTCATTTTGCTACTCCCAAATCTGACTGTATAAATTGTACATACCGTGGCAAAACAATGGCAGTGCAGAAACAAATTTTAATTTACCTTGTCTACATATTTATAGGGAGGCTATGGATTAATAAGGTTGTAAGCGACTTAATACGTAGAAATCGTAGTCTAATGGTTACTATTGTAACCACACTGACCCTCCAATTATAATAATAAACACAGCACAAATGTTTGTCTACAACTAATAACTGTTGCACAGATAGTTCAGAGCGCGTAAGAGCAGGTGTCACACAATTGAATTATCTGTCGAGTCCGTGAACTAGTTTGCTAAGCGTTTTGTAACCGCGACCTGGATACCCGCCATACTCGAATAGATACCTCGATTGCCACTGCTGCCTGACAACTCCAGCGAGAAAACCGTTTCGGGCTATTAAAGGTACCGTCGTCATTATGAATGGGTAACGTGCTCTCGTTGGCATGTTGCTTTTATTTCGTTACATTCATAACTGCTAACAGACGTGTGAAAGATATTGCTTAGTAAGATTCGCTAGATATAAACTGAAGAACGAAGGCCTCTACATGGGGAAGCTTCTTCTTTCTCTAGAGTTGCGTAAATATGTACTAAGTCAAGTGTTCATTTATTAAACGTCTAAATCCTGATAAATGTATAGAATCTGCAATATTATGAAAATTTCAAAAGTCCAAAAAAGATCAGCTGCATAAGTTTTTAAAGCAATTTTCAATAATGGGTATAAATTACCTGTAGCCTAAAAATAATATGAGCAATAACACAAATTAGGTAGGTATTATACCTAACATGAATTTAGTTAGTGTCCTCATGAGTCGTGTGTTATTTTTTGTATGCACCATAACCCGTCATTATCCCAATGCTTGGGTCGCCTATAACAATGCGAGAGATCAACGCTTTGATATAGGTTGATACAGATTTTTTTTTAACTGCAGTAAACAATGGCTGCAGGCATGGTACAACTTATTGATCCTAGTCTAATTTCAATAATTTTACTTAACGCATGTTAAAAGCTACAGAAGAATTTAAGCCAAAAAACGGCAGTGACGGGTTCTTACATTTTATTAAATAGAAACCTGCCATGAAACCTATTCAGATAGGAGTCAAACCTTTCACATTATATTCAGAATGTAATCCGCACCTCACTAGTAACTATAATTGTTAAATCATAGTTAAGGCTATACAATTAATTCCTCATGTGGATACCAAAGTCCAACAATAGGACAATTACGGGTTGTATAGAATTTCAATCCGTTAAAAGTCACTACGATACAATTTGCATCTCTTATTCTCCGCCAATTACTCAATGTAAGAAGCAAACGAGCTTTCCTTAACACTAGTTAATTGTTCCGCTTGCAATGACTAAGCTGATTTGTAAATTTTCTTAACTACTCTAACTGCAACATCTTTATTAACGGGCTATTCAAAGATCTACCATACAACTGGTACCGTACACCGTAACCGCTTGCATGTACGTCATTCATATTGCTATGTGAAGGGTCCAACTTTCGGTACATTTTATGAATAATTCAGGCATGTACGAGTTTGAAGTTAGACTTGGTTATAGTTCGCATGGTGCACCCTATATTGCGTTTGGATTCACTAGGTGGTAATTTTTTTTGTTATGTTTTCTGGTTCAATGTATAAATAGCAACATAAATTCCAGGAAATGAATAGTCGCTGGTGGTGGTGTATCATAATAAAAATAATGAACAGGTTGTCATTATCCTCTATTGTATTCTATTAAATTGCATTATTAACGTAATGAGAATTAGTTACTTAATGTGGTACTTAATTAATTTTGAGTTTACGTTACATTAATTGTAAATTAGTTTACATTTATGGTATCGTAATGACAGTGATGATCTCAAACCTACTATTTAGTTGTTTGATGTAATTAGTCATTAGTAATTACTAATAAGTAATTGTCTAAAGTTCCAACGTCTAGTAATTATTCTAATGACTATAACATACAAGTTGAAAGTAATAATCGGAGCTTTAATAGTTGGGGTGAGTTTTATTAGCAAAATGGAATGTAAACGAAATGGAAGGCCTTTTTTTTTTCTTTTCAACTTTGCCTAGACATTAAAGAGTACTTTCTCAATTTATTTAGGGGGATGGATACCTTTAGCTGCTAAGGACTGAATATACTTGCATCTGTCAGTGTTCTCGTTTATTATGTGGGCGTTATCAAGGCTAGAGTAATAAGGCTAGACTCTTGCTAAGTTAATGTTCTGCAATATCCTGGACTACACCTTTACTTCCTATCAGTATAAAATTGATGTATATTGTGCTATTAGGGAATTATATGTAGACAAAATGAAATAATTATAAAAATTGATACCAATGGTCACTAATAGCAGGCGCTTAATGACACAAGAAGAAATCAAGGTAAATAATCATATAAGGTTCTCTATCTAAATTTTTACGAAAAACAGTGATATAGAATA
>LGAG01018921.1:395161-405186 GCA_001278395.1 Lerema accius
TTTTTTACTGTTAAATGTACTATTACGCATCGACATTACACAGTGTGATTACCGAGAAGCTAGTTTGACGTCAAGAGTTAGCTATTTTGTGAAAGCCCTCATGCTCTTGTTTGATTAACTCAGAGCATTGTTTTAGTCATTTCGGTGAACGTGCGCATGCGCCTATATGCAGGTGGTTGTTTTGAATCTGTGTTCTTGTGCCATTTTTCTTGGTAAAGATGTATCATTAAACCATTTGGCGTTTGCTAAGAAGAATGTGTAATATCCATGCAATGAAAATATTAAATACTTGTCAGCGATGACTTTTGATGACGCCAAATGTGACCTTAATGGGAGTTTATTTACTCATTTGATGGTTCTTTAACATAAAAACGTATATTACAACATTACACTATATTAGTAATGTTGTATTACTCTCAAAAATTATAGAGTACTGACCCCGATTAGGTGCATGCACTCGAAGTAATATTTGTAGATTATAGTGCGTGCGTGTCATTGACCTTTTGTATATCTAGTCATCTGTACGTACAGAGAGACTTAGGTGTTTTTTATCGATGTTAAATGTAATATCGTGTTACTTATTTATTTCCCTAAATAATTTGTATTTGTAACCTTAATTTTTTTACCGCTCTTGTTGATATAACTTTCAGTTGAAAATTGTTTATAGGTGCGCACTGTGTACTTGCCGTATTTTGTTTGTTTACTTTGCAACGGTCATAAACGCATGTGTCATTATATGCTTACTTATATAAGCTTATCTACTTGAGCAAGAGATAAGATAGATAGCTAGATAACAACCTCTTTCAATACAAGTGTTCGAAAGTTCTATTTTGAACGGCATTTAGATGCCAAACATTTTTGCTAGCCCAGTCATCATAATATGGGCAATAAGTGGCGTAAACCAAAATAGCTGGATGCTGTTTTCAGCCCACGATGACGTCAGCTTTCCATTCCTCTGATTCTTATTTCATTCGATAGAACACGTTTCAGCTAATGAACGAATGGTAAATAGTATTAGTAATGTTATTTGCAATGAGTCTACGTTCTAAATGATTCTCGACTTTTGTGTTTATTTGTTTTGGCTATTGTGTTGTTTAGATAGATGTAAATAGTGCGCATTTCTTTATCATTACCTAGAGAGCTTTTGTAGCCACACCCTTGTACCTATGTTTTATTACTCCGTCGTAAAACACAATCTACGCTGTGGTTGTCCAGAGCCTTTAATTAATAAAGTGTAGTTACAAAGTTTATTGAACAATGTTAATATCCACTATCAGTTATAGATAGATGGAAATATTATCATCTACATATTATTGAAAAGCACTTCGATAACCACTTACCTATCCACATGAATGTGAAAAGCCTTAAGACGCGTCTTTTATCGAATCGATAAAATGTTATTAGATAAAATATAATCGATTGGAAACCTGTTCAGGGTGGTTGGCATCGAGGGAATAAAATAAGGTGTAAATATAAGGGATCATAACCGGTGTAATATCCGCTAGGAACGTGTCGGAGGGACTGCACCTGTTGTGGTTTAACTTGCTCCCGCTCACCACTTTAACCGTTCGACTGTGAAATTAGGCAGTTCCCTTGCTTGAAACTTCAAGATTTTTTTGTACAAGACACAATTTTAGAGAAATACGAGGTTTATAAAACTTCGGTGAATTGAAATCCTCGTAAAACGGATTCTAGGGCGGATAGACATCTAAACTGAAACTTAACAAAGCGTTAAATATGAAATTTACAGTATACTGAATTAAAAATAATAACTATTATAACTAAAGACTCATTCGCATTCGCATTCAACAGTCAAGTATTTACAAAGTAAAGTCGTTAATTCTATACATTTTGATAAATTAAGTGCCATTACTGTCATGTAGAATTGTACTAAGTATAATTATAGCTTGCACTACCATTATCCATAACAAAGAATCGTTCTGTCAAGATCTCGGATTATATTATCTGTAGCAGTCAATGAACACGGAGTCTTCCGATCTCACGTCACATCTGCCACTGTACTATACGATCGCGACAATACCTTAGTGTAGAACGCGAGCCTTTCACTCGTGCCATCGCCCACTCGGCTCTCTTACGTTAAGACAACAGATGCAAATGATGCATTCCGATACAAAACACGTACGAGTATCTACAACGAAATTTATACCAGCTGCACAGAGACTTGACTCGGACACGTTAATGTGAAATGAACTCACGAGTCAAGGACGTAAGCGTTAATTTTCAACTTCTTCACACTTCGATGGCTATTTGTAAGTGTTGTGATTGAGTGACCTTGACAAAATTCCTTGCACAAGGCTGTTCGTTAATGAAACTCCAATTCTTCCCATGGTGATTCATGGTGGTATATTTGTTTGAAAATTTGCAAATTAGCAACGTAACCTAATGTTACCATTGCGAAAAAGGTAGGTATGAAGAATTAAGTAGACAATTCTGAAGCAACCAATTTCAAAGGGCACTAATAAAATCTTAACCTTAACTGTACCATATTAGAAATTTATGGAAAATGAAAATCTAGTTCAGAATATCTCTCATTTACATATGCCTATATGTATGCATAGAAAAATATTATAGAAATATTTTAATGTTATGAAATGTGAAAGTGTTATGTGTTTGAATGCCTATCACTCTCGGATGTCCGGCCTCATTTAAAAATTAAATTAAAAAATATGTCATAAATGTCCTATAACAATTAATTTGCGAGAAGATATTCTATTAACTTACAGAAAAAAAACCGCCATTTAAGATTAATCTATCAGTTTAGTATCGACATACTAAGTTGTTGTACAGTAGAACAATCAAAGAACAATAGTCATTCAGAAACCAAGAAATACTGCCAGTTCATGCGTAATTTATTACCTATGTATGTCATTCAATGGTTGCATATAATTCTTTTCATGATTTCGCCAATTTAAAATTTTGTAAAATATTAATTCACATACGATAAAAATGTGTTATATAACTAAGGGAAATTAATTAACTTAGCAAATAGATCTGAATCACAATCGAACAGTTTTGCTAGCTTATACAGAAAAACGAGATATTGGAGATTTCCTCAGATCCTTCATAATCGAATATTATAATATCAAAGACTAAATTTACATATTTCGATTCATTTGAATGATTATTAAATTTTATGATGACGTTTACTTTCGTTTTCATTTTGATGTCCACTTTACGATGCTTCGAATTTAATGATTTTAGACGTTGCTAAATTATTACTTTGTTTATGAATTATTTTACAAATTAAAATTTCTCCACAATCGATTATATTATAAATCCTATAAGAAGTGTTATATCATTCTATCTGCAATAATGGCTTAACTAATATACATTAGTGAACTTACATTTAATTAGAAAATCATAGACGTAGATTGTTTACTTGGCTGGACTGATCGCGTCTATTGTTATGAATGGATTGTTTTTATAACCGCGTCTGAGCTTGTGAAATTCCTTTGACGTTATAGGTTTATAATGTTCGTGGTTGATCGTCCGGTTACAATCGTCTACATTACATTAACATACCCTACTCGACTACACATACAGGCGTCGTTAGTGGAACAGTGGGCTCTTGTATAGTGAGTTGCCGGCGCCCGTCTGCCGCCGACACCATAGCTGCCAAATGTCCACCACTCGTGCCTATTTCTGTTTCTTTTATTGGTTCCATCGCATCTTGTAAATATTCCACGGGTCGACCCATTTTTAAGGTTTACATTTCGTACATTGTATTCCGTATCACCAAATTATGATCTGATTCTGAAGTAGTTTCCAGTCGGATCAGATTTTGTTAGTGTAATTTAAATTATGTTCAAACTTCAAACCTGAATGGAATGATTTTCTACAGTTTTATGACTAATATGTTTCTCATACGACAACTGTGAAACTGATCGTGAGCCTCCGGTTACACTGACTCATATTGTCAATGTAGGTAATTATGATGCCTGATATATTCTTGAAATAGCTCCACACATTTACTTTCCAACACTGCGCTTGCATTTTTCCACGAGAAAGCGGAAACGTGCGTGTCTCAACAATGGCTTGCGGCTCGCGCTGAGCCACATTCTGCGCTGTTATAACTATATTATTCTTAGAATCTCCAGTCCGATCCAGTACAAGAACGAACGACGCTGTGTGAATTGTCGTTTTACGAGTATCGGCTTATGCTTCTCGAAATGCATCGAAACTTTTCGAAGGTTACCTTTGAATCATCGGCTCGTATTCCCCCACCGATCTGATTCCCTTAGGGATAGTAATCCAATCGCTGGCGCCCTTTCACAAGGGTGAGGTATCGACTGCTATTCCAACAAGTGCACGTCAGGAACTAAAAACAAAAGGTGTTTGTGTTATTAATATTGTAAAAGCGTATTGTAGTCTGAATGTTTGATCGTTAGGCACGTTTCGATACACGGTACACGCAAGTTAGAAATTACAATCAATAAAGTGCACACAGCAGTTGTCCCCGCGCCGTATGGTGAATAACACGAACTGAATCGATGACAGGATACAGATACAAGCCCTTTGCATGAACAATGGGTGATAGAATGACAAAAAGGTTTTTTTATATAGGGTCCAGGTTCGACACAATACGCCCGCGCCTGTTTTCTTTCTTCCCACGTGATATCTGAATTCTATTGACTTTGAAGGGACTGTAATCTTACTCGTACTTACTATTGTGAAGTTCTTCGAAATTACATGTTACGAGTGTAACTTGTTATGCATATTATTCCAACACTTCCCACACAAATAGTTGGGATTGTAACACTGGTTCTTTTTAATGATTTTTAGGATTAGTATTAAATTGCGGTGTAGGTACCTACAGTGGAATCAATAGATTTCTCATTAGACACTTTTTTATAGAGTTTAAAAGAAATTAAATGCAAACTTTTCTTTTACCGTTAGTAGAGTAGAAGTTTGCAGAAAATTAAACATTATGTTATTGACTGAAATCTTGCCGTAATTTCGAGAACATAATTACTTATTTAATTTCAAACAATATGTATAGTAAAGACTAAAGACACATTTATGTGTAATAAATGTTTAAATTATAATGAAGTAATAATGAGTGACAATAATTTTATATCTAAGAAGCATACTGTTGATTTTGGAAGTTAAGATTCCATGCATAAAATGTATGATTTAATAAATTCAGTTCCTATGCGAAAATTTTCAATTAGCTGCTATAATAATAAAGGTCTTGTAATCTTTTTGTATGACTGAGAATAAGAATAATGAAACCTGTTCCTGTTATGCGCAAAAAAAACACGGCGAGTTACCGGGAACAGGTTGTAAGAGAATGAATTACAAAAGGTTTTTCTTGTAAATCTCCCAAGCGTTAAAATTTTGTACAGTCTCTTCAATTCTTCAACGCAACCTACATAAAGGCAAGATAATGCCAGGTAGGTAGTATAATTTTTGTTTACTTTATCACAATTATTTAATCGAGTACAATTATGCATTAAACTTTTATCATAGCGATTACTTAACATTGTCATAGTAAATGTAAAGGGTACTTCAGACAACGTTATAATTACGTCGTAGGTATTGAATAATTGAAAATAGTCGTGATATTTATACCTTCACTAATAAGTACATATATGCATGATTGAGCCAACCCTTAACAAGTATCGTTATTTGACAAAGCGAATTATATTTTTATTGATGGAAATAATTAAATCTATCGTTTTCATTCACATTCCTTTGTAGACGGGATGCGCAGGATGAAGGCTCGTTAGCGGCGTGTGCCGACTTTAATGAGACGCCCTGCAAGCCTTACACTGGAAAACAGCTATACTATACTAGAATGTAGTATTAGGCAGTAGGCAATAGCTCATATTTTAACCCTACAATGTAAGTAACATCGATGTAAATAAACATCGATATGTAGTTGTAGTTGACTGTGATTGTAGGCTTGTGTGTTGTCTTTACGGGACGATATGGTCGCTCAGCGACAAAGTCCTATAATGATTTAAAAAAAAAAACATGCTGCAAATACTGTATTACATTTGGAGAATTACCTTGTTACAGATTCTCGTTTTAATCTTGATATATTTATGGCGCATATAAAAATTTTATTTCATTTAAATTGTAAGGAAAAATCGGCTCCAAAATTGTTTCATCATATCATAAGGACAGAACCTCGGTAAAGCTCGGCTGTAGCTAGTAATCATACCTGAGCGATAAGGAAATCTGATGAACAAATTGTTCTTATCATGGCAAGGAAATGGTTGGCAAAAGGAAGTCGTGGAAACCCACCTTATGTCATCGACAGTAATGACACATCTTAGTCAGGAGAAACGTAAACTGCCAGGATGACTGGGTGTCTAGAATAACTAGGAGAATACACTACATATTCTTAGCTAAACATCAGGATTACCTGTGTCGTGGGTGTCATAGAAGATACAAATAGATATAAGTAAGTACACACACCTAGTCGAAGAACAGAAAGACACATTCATCATTGAAGTTTCCGCCTTGCCGGCAATCGAATTCGGGAATAAATTAATGGTGGTCCGGTTTGTAACTTTTGCACCATACGGGTCGTCAGAATAACTATTTCAGAAATGATACAGACCCCCAATCTAGTGTTATGTAATAGTATTATTAAGGTGATTCATAATTATAATCGTAGCTCCAAAGCTGCTTATTGAGTTGAATGAAAATAAAGTCTATTCATCCTATAAGATCCATAGTATATAATATTAGTTACTACTATATAAAACATCGCGTATAACTTATACTATTCCTAGAAATCGTAGATAACCAAATCTTTTCTACGAAACTCTAAATCAGTAGGAAGTTTGATACCATTTTGTAGCAAAAATGATAAAGTTTTATTACGTAACATAAATGGAAATGGATATGTTACCAAGTAATCAACTATGTTTGGCCTTAACTAATTTTAATTATAGATACGATTATGCACAATTATAAACAATGGATAATTTTATATCGTAGAGTTTCAACTTCAACTGTTTTGATTCATTCAAAGTATGAATATAAAACCAGCGACTGAGAAATGAACTTTCCCACGTCCGCGTTGGTTATCAGGTTTAAAATACATAAGTATGTATTATGCAATACCTAATGTCGAGTCCTTAGATTGCGTTTATTCCCAACTGGCACATAAGACTGAACGTGTAACACAATACCTATGTTGACGTCTATGCGTAATTAATTAATTATAGTTTCAATTAAGTATTTTACAATGAATAGCTTGAAAATGCTTTTAAAAATGATAAATTAAGATATTAATTAATATAGTATTTTTCTTCCTTTTGGCCGAAATAATCGTGTTTAATTCCCTTTAAAATTTGTAGAAAAGCTCAAAAGAACTAAGTGGAGAGATAGTGACTTTTTTAAACGTACTAAATGTAGTTTGACTGTATTCTACGTTGGAAATCTCAATCACTTTATTCATTGTTATTGAGTTATTGCGATTCATGCGGTCTGCGCTAGATCCGTGAATGAATGGTACAATCGTATACAATAACAATATTTAATGTAACGTACGGCATACTTTCATTCAGCCGGTTAGTCCGCTCAACTGAACTGTTAGTTTATATTATACTGAGGTTCACAGTCTTCGTTCAATCTCGCAGCTCAATCTCACTGGATATTTTAGAACGAGCAAGCATTTCTCATGCGGTGTGTCTAGTATATTAAATTATAACTTTAGCTCTCAGTTTTTTTATGGTAGATACATAATATATTACGTAATATTATTTATTCATTTCTTTAGTGTTCCTTTTATGCTCTTTTCCTTGTTTGCCATGTAGGTTGAATCTCGAAAATAATAGAAATAAATATGTTTGTATTGTAGGTACTTTGTTAACTATATTTAATTTTCCTTACATTATTTCTGTGTCACATATTATCTATGATAAATTAAATATATTGTCCGCATTATAGGCTATGTACGTCACATTTAATTGAAAATGGCGGCCTCTAGAGAACATTGAAGTAATGAACTAAAATAATAACATTTTGGATGTCAAATGAAAAATTAGTTGTAATAAAATTAATCAGCATATTTCAAAAATATGTTGTTAGCTGTCGCTTGTGACTTTGTTGTTGTTTCATACTTTTTATATTTTCCAGAAGTCGAGGTTTAGTTTTTTGAGCTGCTTCTTGTCTTAATAAATATAGGTATGGTATATCTGTTGACATACGAGTTTGTCAGTTACCTAATTTAAAAGTAAATAATTTATAAGCCTTATTATTCAGCGATAAAAAAACTAATGTAGGCAATATTCAAAAGGGTATGCGAATAACACTTCGTAAACGATGTCCACTTTCACTGTTACGCGTTCTGTGCTACAAGTATCGTTGGAAAAGACACGGTTTGCATATATTTTATTATTTTCAACCTGTTTGTGATGCAAAGCACCTACGAAATGACGAAAAGTAAATGTGATAAATTTTTATATAACGAACGAAATTTATTTATTGTTTTTACTTTAATCGGTGACGTCTTTGAGTTTCTTACGTATGTCAATTAGATACGATGACTGCTTTGCTTATTATTTCGTAGTCCGTCGCAATAACACCAAAGTCATCACTGGTGTAAGTTGGCTAGCTAAAGAGACGAAGGATAGGAAAGTAAGAAGAAATTCTGGGTGTCATACTCGTATCCGATGATACGATAACTTTCATATCGCATTAAATATCGGAAATAATCACATACGCCTCGTGTTACGTATTGAACCGCGTAACTGAATCGCCATGGAAGCTAGGTCGGACGTAGAAGTCAGAATCGCTAATTGTGAAATGAATCGATCATTGTTACGTAATACCCGAATAATTGACTTTATCTATGTTACTTTCTTATAACTGACTCGAATATCAATCTTTAATGCTTTTACTATGTTAATCGTTATGGTAATGTATATTATTATTGCGGAAGATAGAGGCAATGAATGTAGTCGTTTGAATGCAATGTTATTGCTTGACTTCGACGTCTTTGAAAACATATTTTTCTTTCATGTTTTATTGAATTATAGAATACTCTACATATGGAGATTTAGTTTTATTTGTCTTTTCTACTTTTCTAATTGTCAAAGACTTATAACGAGAACATAATATTAATAGCGAAATTGACTTAAAATCTATTAATGAAACACGAAATAAGAAAACAAAATGAAGTGTTTTTTGTTTGTGTAACTTTTAAATCTTTTAATGTATCGATAGTAATTTGGCACATTACAAGATTTACAAGATCTGCCAACTTGGCCTGTCAAGTGTCACAAAAGTTGCTCTAAGTAGATAGCTATGGTGATATATTGTCGCAATACAAACATAAATTTCACAATCTTTTTATGGTAATTCAAACCAGATAACTAGAGTATCACGTTTGTCACATAACCTTAATTACATTTGATAACCGGTTGGTTACTAGACTGCCTACTTAAATCTTCTCGACCATACGCAGTTTACGAATGTTAGTAGCGTTATATATTATATAGGTACGTCTAGTAGCTCTATATTCATGAAACGTGCCGACTTGTCGGCGACTAATCATAGCCAATACAAATACAATCATGTTTGAAGTGTATCATGGAATTTGGACAGGCACATGTTACAAATTTTGTGTAGAGCTCTGGGTAGAGATGACTAAATTCCGGGTTTATTTGAAAGAAAGCCAGCTAATAAGACAATTTTCCCGATGAGGGTAAAAGACAAAAAAATTCAGTCGATTAGTCAGCTAATGAGCCAGAGTCATAGTCATAATATCTCTAGCTAATTCGGGAAATCTGTAAATTTTCAGTTGACTTTAAGATTAAACGTACCACTATGATTACACTCATATGGTAATAACCATACCTGTCTCATACAATATCCTTTATTACATACACTTAGTGGAGGAAAGTGTGTAAGGTAGATGAAGGAGAAAAATGTATATCTAATATCACGGATAAACTTCGTTTGAAAGTGTAAAACATGCTCGGTAAATCTTTATTTGAGAGTTTTCAGACGAGTGGGGCGGTGAGTCACGTCGTGACGCAGATTCT
>LGAG01018921.1:414908-428208 GCA_001278395.1 Lerema accius
TTTGAATTTGAATTTGAATTTGAATTTGAATAGGAACCCGTTTGTCTGGTATCATACGACGGCGGTATATAGATATACCTATATGTATATCTATTATGTTTAGTACCGCTCTACATATTGTATTTGTAATGTGTAATCCTAACTCTAAAGCCCACGTTTTCTTGAAAGTCAGCCTTTTGATCCTTCCTGTTATCTGTTAGTATTGTTTGATGATATTTGTAGAAGATAATGTTTGATTAGAAATACATATTATGCATTTAATACCTGCAGTGAAAGACCCATGGAAATCAATTAGGTATTTATAATTTTTTATCCTTGGAATTGATCCTATGCGTGGTTGTTTATTATCACAGTTTATACAAACACGAAGTACCTCTACCTACATAGCATAGCATAAGAGCAAGCAGATGTAATACTATGCTAAAAATAGCTTGACTACAGAGTTATTTACTAAGTTTAGTCTAAAATAAAGTTTAGTTGCAATATTTCCCCGTTTATGTCGCTCAAATCGATAGGATCGTAGGCATTTTAATTGCTCAACAATGCAATGTCCAGTATTGTTTTACAATCAATCATATTTTACTACCGGTCAGTTGGTGTTCAAGGCGGACAATGTTATGTTGATATCTATTATTGTAGTGTTATTTATATAAACATACTTTAGTCAGTATGTGTTTGCTACCTTTCATTTTACCTTAAATTTCATTAAAATGTGTTTATATTTCTTATTACTTCTTAACCACCAAATAAACAGTAATATTTAAAATTTGTTGCTACGAGTAAATAAAATTTTAATGCTTTGATGTTCAGATAATTTATTGATTTTATAATATCGCAATGTGAATATCAAATTTCAGTGAAGTTCATTATCATCATAGCATTGAAATTTCAATACATTGCTTTCTCTTTCCGCAGATTTCGTTAAATCATTATTGAATAATAAAATAAATAGAATTCAATTATCGATTAATTACTCATTTTGTCAACAAAATCGTTCGCTATGTGTACACAAGTGTTATTTGCGCGTAATTGTGTGTAATTACATAAGCTCAAAGGCGTTCCAAATAGTCCATTCAAATTTAATTTCATCTCGTTACGACATCGGCTCGTGGTGCGTGGATGGCGTAGATGTGGACATACGAGTATGTTCAATTAATGTTATTAGTTTCAACATTTTCAACATCCCAGCTAGCTATCCTAGCTGGTTAGTCCATATTTTGTTTGATACACTAAACGTATTGGAGTGATTCATAGTAAATTGATAAAGACACAAATAAACTGCCATTATCATTTAATAATAGCGTGATAGATGCGGAATTTAATAGAGATTTCCTCTTAAATTTTTGGTCGGTAGTTCCTCGATACCGCCTACATATTAGTTTGTTTACTGGTTTTGACTATGAAATTAATCATAAGCAAACAAAACGCATGTGGATTCCCAATAAATGGTTAAATGATATGTCACAAGCATCTCAGATCTGAGTATAAACATTTCTCTAATTGTGGCAAATGTCTTGACGAGAATCGAACCTGGTACCCCTGTCTCAACAACAAAATATTCTGATATTATGGACTCTTTAATAAGATCTTTGCATCATAGGTACTACGACATTACATAATTCGGTCATTGAAACACAGTTAGGAGGAAGTTGTCACAAACAATTACGTCTTTGAGACTTATTTCAAATAGGATTACATAGTAACCTTCTATCGATGGTTTGAAAACTCACTGTAATAGGTAGTTACATAATAAGTAGTTAACATCTATACAAATAAAAACAGATTAAGTTAATTCAGTAGGTACTTAGAAAACCGTTATTTGCGTATGGTGTCCAATTTGCAGCATTTTGTATTATAATCCGGACGCTATAGAAATTAAAAATATATTTTGTTCAGTCGGATAGTGCTCTAGCTTGCTTGAGATTGTCGGGACGTTGTGAGTGGTCATGAATAAATAATTTGTATGGGCCTAGGGCACTGCTAGGCAGTGCGGGAGGTTAATATGTGTCGTTGCACCGCGCACCTCGACGACGAGTCAAGGGCGAGTTCGTTGATGGGGCGTCGCATCGCATCGCATGCGCATCTTTGCACGCAATCTGTTCCCGCCGCGCATAGTGGGCTGTGAATCGCGGTTTACGGACATTGTTTAAATCGAAAGTATGGAGTTTATTCGATATGGAGTTTGAGTGTTGTCGTTAATAGCAGTTGGCGATTAGTAGCTTTATGGTTGGATGTTTTTTTTTTTAAGTTTTTATTTTTATTTTAGGATTTATTTGGTGTTGTGTCTATTGTGCATCAAAAATATATTTATGGTTCGATAAGAAGAATAGATCATAATAGATAAATGTAATGGTAAAGTGACTGGGTTTCGGCATAAGTTCAGATAAAAAAATACGAACGGTTAACTAACAAAATGTAACGCATAATACACATATTGAAAATGTTTAAGTAAATAGATGCACTTAAAATGTTTCGATTAAAATAAAAATCTATGTCTGAATGCAGAGTTAGTACAACACACTGTGCGTTAACATTAGAGTACGCAGTTAGATCGAGTTGTGGGAACTGAGAGTAGAGAAGACCGGTTAGGATTAATTAGTTTTCTCCATCAGACGGTCTTATAATTTTTTATTTTAAAAAATTAAACTTATAATTTTCCTAAAATTATTATTTATCACCGAGACCAAATGTTTAAACTCACCACAAAAATTTCGGCAACACGATTTTTATCAACGTTAAATCTTCAATCCTCCCCCACAGATTACAAAAAACTTGACGAGCTTCATCCGTTTTTATCATCCTTCCTCTCAACTGATGCTTTTTATATTATTATACATACATCATGTTTTTATTGACACTCATTTTTTGTTATAAACCAGAGCAAATATGATGCATCGTTTATAAACATGAAATGTGTGTGTGCGAGTTATCGCCATCGTCGTACGGTTTCCCGCCGATGACCTCGTATCGTCGGCCGCATCCTCCCGGCACACGGTGACCACGTAATCACATATTAACAATGACTCCTTTTGTCCCCAGGATCAATATGAAAACTTAGCCGCCCATACACACAAAGGAATCGAGTTCTTAGACAAATATGGAAACTTCGTTAAGGAGAGGTGCGCGATAGAATTGGAATATGCAGGAAAACTCAGGTGAGTGGGCATTTTTATCGGACTTTGTAGGCTTTAGACGATCGTTTATCTTTACTTCAAGACTTGTGAACCACTTAACTTGATTTGATAATGGGAGGTATTATTGGAATTACTTTTTATGCGTGACTATTAAAGCCGCAAATTCGTCAAAGATTACCCGTCTTATTTACTACATATATTCCCTATTCATACACTCAAAACCAGATGAAAACAAGTTGTACAAATTAAAGCAGTGCCATAAAAATTAAATACTAAAATTTATTCGATAGGAAACATTTAGGTACAGCGGAAAAAAAAGATATAAAATAGTTTTATTAGTGGTTTATGATGTAAACAACTTATTTAACTAGATGCTTTATAGAACTAAATACCTTTTCTTTTACTATTCCCAAATTTTTGTTATAAAATGATTCAAAGCGCTATGTAGAGTTCAAAGCTTTGCCAAGTTTGTCAAGTGGGCGAGTGTCTCATTAAAATGAGTTTGTGCTATTAAATGTAAAGTCAAGTTTCCATCGTTGGTTGCTATATTTTGTCTGAGGAATTTAAAAATAATGAGGGTGTAATAACGTTTTACGCGATCAAATAAAGAATGGAATCGACTTGTTATTCGCTGCTAGGTGTTAATTGTATAATTTTCGTTTTATTTTTAAAAAGTTATTATTGTCATTTTTCTCATTAGGTTAAGTACTTCCGATATCAATTTAAAGTTTCTTGATATCTGTAATAGTTACGGAATAATCGCCTGTGCACATTTAGCGATTACACCCTGTATGTCTCTTTGGAATACTGATTTTGTTTAAGCTTTTAAAAGACACGTAAAAACAAGAGCCTTCCTTCTTGTAATGTAAATAATTGACAGAGTAGTTTAATCAAAGGGTGAATTCGTGTTAATCTACGCTTAGTTAATGTTTTCGCTGATATTAATTAAGATAAAGATTACACAATTATTTGGTAAAAATATACAAATCTAATCTCAATTTGGTTGTGTCAAGTGACCCGCTAAGAGATGTCAACTCGCAGTACCAGTTCCGTATGCAAAAATGTTGTCTTGTATATCCACTTTCACTATACAAACTATATTAGGATATCGACTAAATATATGCAATTCGATACAATATTACACAATATTAATTATGTCACTCATTATGCATGACCATAATATATCACACGTCTCTGTTGCGCTATCGTCGGCGACCACATTTTGAATATTAATTGACTGTCTATCAATCTTTTAGTAATTTCCTGGATTGTGAACATATCGGACTAGGTGACTAATTACGTTATTTATATGATCTATGTATGCATATATAAATATGCGTAATATGTCTATTAAAATTACCGGATATAATTATATTCACATTACGCCAAGCTTAATAATATTTCTCGGCAATCAACAGGGTATCGTTTAAAAAAAATTAAGTAGGAATTAAGTATTATAGAGCACATTAAACTCAAAATACTGCCTGCAATATTGCGAATAATACAACTGTATTATATTTCCAAGTTTCGCGTTGCATTTTAGAAATATGATGATGATAAGCGAACATAGCCTAAAGGCGCAAACTAAGTTTCAATCTAAATGCGCAATTAATATACTGTAAATGCGAATAAAACACTATTAATGTTCATGCTTCCATTATCAAAACATAGGATAATGTTTTGCAAATAACAAGGTTTCCTCATAGATTCATATACTATAATAAAAACATTTTTCATTTTCATTTTTCATAGATTCATATACGTACGTAAAAATATATTAGAAGTGGATACATTTTTGCGGCAATTTTTTTTTGTCTTAACTGCAAGTGGACTTAAAGCAGCTTTTGACTTTGCATTTATTTTGTTGCAGGAGGCTTGTCAAAAATTATCAACCCAAACGAAAAGAAGAAGACGAATACCAGTAAGTGTAATTTTTATAATCATATCAATTATTATATTAATGTTATGTTGACGTTGTTATTTTGAATGGCGTAGAGTCTACGCCGTAAACCAACTTCTTGTCTGAAGCCAAATTGAAACTCTGTGTCCTGTGTTATGATGTGTCTCATAAACATCTCATTTTCAACTTCAACATCATCTCATAATGAAGTCTCATACGGCGCAGTTGTTACTATGGCGGTTCGCCATTTGGTTTGTGTTGTCGGGTTCTGGATTCTAATGATGAATTTAAATTTCAGTTCTCTGTCTGTGTGTGTGTCATTTGTCCATAACACCCATGACACAGGGAATTCTAGTTAGGGGCTAAGTTTAAGTAAAGATATTGACTAATACTACTAACAACATTGAATGTACTCGTCAGGTACACATCATGCAAAGCATTCAGACAGTTACTACAAGAGCTGGGCGACTTCGCCGGCCAGCGCGAAGTGGTGGCGGAGAACTTGCAGCTGAACGTGGTCCGAGAGCTACATCTACTAGCCAAGGAGCTGCGGGAGGAACGGAAGGTACCACCATCAACCATCTACCATCGACTTCCCATGTTCATGTACAGTGACTGTTGAATAAGTATGGAAGTGGCGAATGAAAGGAGTTGTGGGAGGGTCCCTCGACCACTCATGTACACTTGCAGTGACTTATGTATGTGTTGGTTTTGCATGAGTATGGAAGTGGTGAATGAGAGGAGTTGTGGGAGGAACGGAAGGTACGACCTGTATATAACACCTGTTTTGAAAGAGTTTGGAGGCGGAATGAACGGGTATTATATAATGTGGTGGACTAATCTGTTGTCTCAAAGTTTGATAACCTTAATAACAACAGAACTATTCTTTGGAGTTGGTTACATAATTATATTGTATCTAGATGCTATTCTAGATATTTTTCTCTGTGACGTAGCCATGTGCTCAAATTATGTTTCCCAACTTGCAGCAACACTTGAACGACGGTGCGAAACAGACAGCGGTACTGAACTCGGCGCTAGGGGCTCTGGACCGGGCGCGGAGGGCTTACGAGAGGGCCGCCAGGGAGTCTGAGCGGGCCCTTGAGGCCTTTCAGAAGGCCGACGCCGACCTCAATTTGAGGTACGTCCCCCTTTGTTTGCGCACTTGACATCGTGACAGCTACACCACAATATTGTGTCAACAGTGTGTTATAGGTTATGAGTATGACATTGCGTTAATAATACCTCCACCCAAGTGTGATATGCGAGTCTTCGAGACAAAAGTTAATAGTCTATTTCTAAGTTAGTTCACTTATTACCAAGTTCAATCATAATCGTCAAACACTGGGTTATTCCAATTAAAAAAATATATACATAGTAGCTGTCTTGTGTAAGGGGAATAAATGGATGGACTAAGGATTGCGGTTCGAAACGTAATCTACACAAACTCGTCCGTCGTAGAGGGGTACTTATCATAAATAATCATTATGTTCTTCTATAGTCAGCTGAAAAGAGGCCGTCTTTCTCAAGTCTTCCAAGAAGCAAACTGTACTAAAGCTCTAAACATTCTCTATCACGTTACTCTAGAGGAATTTTCCAGCATACGATCAATGGCCTGCCTGAATGGCGGAAGTATAATACCAGTCATAACAACTTAACGAACTAATATCTAATGATAATAATAATATGATCTCCAGAGGAGACGCCTTTGTCATGAATTGCTATTGCAGTGACGAGAGCACATTAGATTTTATTGTAGACCGTCGACTCTGAATTAGTTGTTAAAGCTTGAAAGACTTGTAAACTTGAGGATGTAAACTTCTTTGTTATGATCAAATATGACTGATGTAAGCAGATCGTTGAGACACTTACGTAAGTAGACTTGTGACGGCAAACACCACCCTCCAACCGCAATGGAAGTCGCCCAGACACTGCGTCACGTACGCATTAGAATAATAAACTGGTAGTCTTACAATAATGTAGGTCAGTATAGAATTTGTTGGACAAGTATTTTAAATAACATGACGTGTTATTGGCGTGAATACGTCTTTAAATTTGCGATCATATGGGGCAATTTTAAAAAGCTAATGATAACAAAATCGGGGGATACAGTTTGGCGTTGTAGTTTCGAATCTGTCGTCTATATTCAAAATTAAATTATGCCATTGGACGCGCCGCCATTTTCAGGTTACTTTACGACTTAAATACATAAATAAAAATATTTTAGTTTTAAAAACCTGTAACATAAACGTATTCACGTACAATAGACAGATGCGTCGATGACACAGCTATACCCATTTTTTTGTATTAAATGGTAATAGCTTTCTTCATGTCTGGTTACATTGTACATTGTCTATTCAATCTACTATATCTTAAGCGGCGATAAATAATGTCCCAAATTCGCCGGTTAGATGACAACAGACCTTCCACGAAGTTTAACGAGGTCTATCGAAGCCTTATACAGAGTAGTGAATCATTATCTAGAATCTAGATGGTAGTCTTTGGGCTCTGAGCTAAGCTTGTTAGACTAGACTAGATAAATGCTATTGATTTTCTTTCGACGTAGGTAACCTAGTCCTTGTAACCTTCGCACGAGCCCCTCTCGACCTTTTCACCAAGTGAATGAATTCTCGCAGCTTTTCAAAGTACAATGCTCACCTCAATTTGTAGTGCTCTTGGCTACGTGTGGTTTTTCCATTTGTGTTTTAGGTTGTGTCGTAATTGGTGGCTAAATGTTTTTTTTAAATCAAGTGTTGACGTGTATTTAGTTATTTGCATATCTGTTTATTGTTTATTTTGTAACGTTTGATGATTTTGTCTCAAACATACACGTTAACATCATCCCAAGTGAACATACAATCGGGGATCAAACAAATCAAATCTATCCTGTGTTCTATACTTGGACATGATCTATATATGTGCCTAATTTCGTGTTAATCCAAACAACGGGTAGCTCGTGATGGAAACTCAAATATCCAGATATCCAAACATCTTAACAAACTTTCACATCTATAATGTAGAGTAGAGTACGAGCGATTGTATTCATTGTTGATTTTCACGATATTTTTCCAGTCGAGCGGAGGTGGAAAAACAGAAAGCAAACATGAAACTACGGAGCCAGGCATGCGAGGACGCCAAATTGGAATACACGGACCAGCTAAGAAAGACTAATGAAGCACAGAGACAGCACTACGAACAGAGATTGCCACATGTTTTCAAACAGTTACAGGTAAATAAATGCTCCATGTATACACTTACTGCTCACACAAACACACTTGCGGTCTCTTTCGCACATACATATCCATACTTGCTTTCTCTCTCTCGCACAAACACACACACATACAAGCTTCTTTTACAGAACTTTCATGTGTTGCGAAGTTGCATGGCCATTGGCTAATGGAACATCACAAACAATCAATTTTAAGTGACATAAATGTCTGCTAATTTTGTTCGCTCGACAAGACGTAGGTCGTAGGTCAGCTGTTAAATAACAGGATCTTCAGATCATAAAGAAATACTCACTTCTTACATTTTGTCTAGCTTGGAAATGTTGGGTAAATGAATGCCTAACCTACGTTTCACTTGGTAAATGAAACTTAACTATTTTTTTAAACAAATGCTGATTTGTTTATAATGTTAGAACATTATAACCTCTTTAGACGTGATAGGGACAAATAACATCATTGTTGTAGCATATATTTAATTTTCCTGTAAATAAAGCTACACAATTTGCGTTGCAAGCGACGCGAGCTATTCAATGCATAAGCTAGCTAGCGCTTATGGAGCGAGCCTTTGTATGAAAAACATTATGAGCATCAGTTGGTAACGCACGCCGGTATCATTGTTGAGGACTCGACGCCATTCATGTACTGATTTCCGCATTGTTCGTGCCTAGTCGCCTTTTTATTGCGTCGAGGTATTTTTTAATATTATGCACATTGTGTGAGAAAGGATCATCATATTGCATTTCTCTCTTGAGTGTAAATATAAATAGGTATATGGCCAGTGAAATATTACGACTATGGGGTAGGCCTTTACATAATGACATTTTTTACCGCGCCGGCGACGCGCAGTTTTGATACGCGCATCCCTAAAGTTCTTAGAGGGATGCAATAAACAACATCTATGTTAGTGTGTTTGTCATGTTTGGATTCAAATACTGCTCGATTTAACTGAAATTTCTGTCAAATTTTGCTAGGTCAAACATTACTGATAATTTGGAACTGGAAGTACATAAGCTAAAAAAAATATTAATTTCTTTTGGAATGTTTTCTTGTATGAGTCTAATACCTCAGGTTTTTATAACTTACTTATCAGGAAGTTTAGTGCAATGTGTGAATTATCTATTTGTATCTAGCTAAGCTTCGTTAATTAACATTTTCATACTTTATAAAACATTTTTGGACGGTTTCGTTTTTTGGACGTCGACCTTTTGCATTAATTAAAAATAAAAAACATTTTAAGCTCACTAGTGCCCAATGTCGTATGAAGTTCGCAACAAATCCGTGGAAATGTCTCCGTAAGTTGCGAGCGCGGCTGCAGTTGGCCCGCCGCCAACTAGGTCGACTGGAAGCCACTATTTGTAAACTATGCACTGTATATGCATATTATGGGGGTGCTGTGGTATACTCTTAAGGACAAAGGATAGCTATTAGCTACGAACTGTAAAAATGAAAGCGAAAACTGTTTTTCATGGGTTCAATGTTTCTCTGTTAAATTGTACCTAATGGTAAATTCGTATTTTTTATTAGTACAGATTAATGTAGATGTAGATATGTAACTACTGAAAAAATAGATAAAGGATGGGCACATAAAAAAAGTGATTTCACACACGATAAAATAATAGACATAATACAGTACAGTATACATTTACATACTTATCCGTGTTAAATGTCAGCTCTTAAATTGTGTAGTAATTAATATTATGAAGATATCGAATACATATTTCTTATTATATCTGTTACAGGATTTAGATGAGAAAAGAATAAAGAATATCAAAAACTTCATGCTCAGTTCGGTGGATGTTGAGAGGAAGGTGTTTCCAATAATAATGCAGTGTTTGGACGGGATGGAGCAAGCGGCTAATAGTATTAACGAGAAAGAGGTAAGGCTTCATATAACTCACGATAATAGTGACGTAAAATGACGTCACTAATTTACCATATTTCTTACACTGTCTTGCTTTTAGTTTTACTAGGACAACTGTACTGGATACGTATGAATGTGCAAATTAAATACATCGAATGTGCAATTAATACCATATATCACCATTAACACCTATTGTTTTAAAAAGTGCACAATTATTGACTTCAAATTAAAAGTGGGCTGTAGAAAAACAGTGGTTTGGCCTTTTCATCACTCGTTTTAGAGTTCCATTTGTGAATTTCTAAGTTAATAGTACAATTATTTTTTTATGTAATACATTAGTTAAGTCTAAGTCAATTGAAGTTTTTTTACTCTTGTATTATGTGCAATAACATAGTTGCAAACCATATAATACAAACATACTAAATACTAAAATCTAGGTAAATTATTCCAGGACACTCAGTTAGTGATAGAGCGCTACAAGTCGGGCTTCCTGCCGCCGGAGGACGTGAAGTTCGAGCAGTCGTCGGTGGACGCGCCGGACGCGGCGCCGCACCACGCGCACAACCACCTCACGGCCGCGCGCGGGACCGTCTCCGGGAACAGGATCAAGAAACGAGGAGGACTGCTGTCTATATTTAGCTCGAATAAGGTGAGTGTTGGAGGAACGCTCGTGGTTAATAGGTCGATGGATGGATGGATTGTTGGTTGGTAGGTTGATTGGTTGGTGTGAGTTAAATGCAGTGGACAAGTCACGGTTGATACAAATCTTTAAATATTGAGAATTCTTCAACCTTACAAAAGTTATGCTTTAATCCTACTATCCCATTATTTTAGTCGAGTGTGAACAAGATTTAGTTTAGTTATATTTATTTTTATTCTGAGTATCCCAAGTCCAGTAAATGGATTATTTAATGAATGTGACAATTTAAGCTTTTTGTATTTGTTTATTTAAGTAAAAGTTTAATCCTTGCTTGACACAGTTACTGGCGAATGCGTAGCAAAACAACAAATTGAGTAAACAATGAACACGTAGGAAATTAATTGTGAAGTACAAGCAATGAAAATCAAATGTAAAATGATCTAAGGAATAGTCATCCTTAGTATTTTATAGAGCAGTGGATTTAATGACTTTGGTACATAAAAAATGTCAATACAAAGTTTTAAATGGACTATGATTTCTGACCATGTAAAATTTAAGTTAGATTAATAAAAACTTATAAAGTAACTTGTACCTCATTCATATTCAATTTTTGGTCACAAATAGGGCAAGAACAACTGTCGGGTGCATTAGAATTTATTAGCATGATAATAAGATATTTTTAGAGCTGCGATATTATAAGCAATCTATATTTCTTGCCTGCTGGTTTATTGTAGAATATTGTCATGATATTTATTTAGTATTTTATTAGAATTTGATAAGTAGTATTATAGTGTATTATTTTGTAATGAGTGTTGTATGTTGTCGAGTGTAGAATGATTGAATTAAATGTAACAGGGATTGGTATTTAATATTTATATTTCCTAGATTATCTATATGAATTATATGCTTGCATGTTTGTAGGGTTGCTATACAGTAATAGTTAGGATGCAGTAATAATAAAATTGTCTCAACAATTCTTCAACATTTATTTTATTCAATAGAGTAAACTAAGAAGCTTATTTTTATTGAACTTAAATATAGATTGAATTCCTTCAAATCTCGTCAAAATTCGATTCGCTTCCTTAAGATTTTTAAGAGTGTATACTATATAGCAATCCTAAGAACAATATTATCATAGTTCTTAATAAGATTATTTAGTAACTTTATACGATAGACATTATTGCTTCTGGTATGGTCGCCGTATTACTTTATTTTATACTGTTATTTTATTATTTGTCATTATGTAATGGTGGTACTAATTATATTTTTATTTGTTATCCCTCGATCCCTACCTAACACGGGTTTACATAACAACCAATTGATATAACTGCTGGCGGCGGCCGGTGTTTCAATACCAAAGTAAGTAGACCCGCGGTTGGATTCAGATATAAGCATGACTCATTCGCCTTCCTTCCCCTTACACCCGTTTGTCGATTGTATTGTTTATTACGACGACGTCATAACTATAGATTACGCGTGCAAGGCGTACGTACTTACAGACAAGACATTAGTGATTTCACACTTATAATTGACATAGTGTGTCCCTTACTTTCAAATATGACTAAATTTTTCCGTTCCTAAATTCTAATTCTAAAGTCTATTTTTGGTTCAATGGTACAACGATTTTTGACATTCGTAATTCTAAATTGACCAATCACAGTAAAGCCCCATTACCTCAGTGTTTTATCTCAAATGTTTTCTCAGCAGAAATTATGACATTAGTTGGCTAATGGTTATGATGTCGTTGGTTTATTGTTTACTCCCAATATTTAATTTTCATCGCTTCACTTCCCATACACCTTTGATTTAAATTATCGGATGTTTTGTTTATGTACTTACTTACTTCCATTGTCACTTACAAAATTAAATTTGATTTTAATTTTTTTTTTAATATTCTTTATTTGAATTTAACTTTTTTTTGCACTAATTATGCCAATGTACGCAATAAGCTTGGACTGTCCAGTGGTTCGGTGTCAGTCGTTTATACACTCGTTTCTTTATCTGATATTGTTTGTTTGCTCCCGGCGCGTTACGCTTTGGCTACAGAAGATCATTGAGGCGTGCAACTCGTTGAAGGTTAGTTGCTGTGTGCGCGGCCCTAGTGCGAGGTAACGGTCATTGGTTACGGAAAAAAAGAAAAAAAAAAGCTTTTGTGCCAGTTGATAATTGAAGTCAGGTTGTTTATATTCTTATATTGATAAAACTTGGGCGTGAAAAAAGGCGGTGTCACGTTCCGTTTATTAAATATACCAATCCCTTGACTTTTATCGAATAAGTAAAGTAAACGTACAAAAAATAAAAGTAAACAAACCGTTACAAAAAATATAAATAAAATTTATCGTATTTTTGTTTATGTTTTTTCGCTTTTCGTTTTAATATTCATGTTGAACACAGATTTCAGTAGCATTATTATCCTTAGCAAGGGAAATCTACCTTACACACATCAACAAAATCTAGGGATATTATACATTTCATCAAATATGATCAAATATCTAAAAAACTACAAATAATTTTTTGATGTGGTAAATGGATGAATGATAG
>LGAG01018921.1:431677-444390 GCA_001278395.1 Lerema accius
GACCACGATGCCGACCATGAATCTGACTTTGAAGGATACTACGAGCCGGATTTACAGCCGCTCGGACATTGTAAGGCGTTGTATGCGTTTGAAGGTTAGTGGTGTTATTTAACTGTTGGCTTGATCTTTCTATATATATTATAACATAGTATGAGTTGTAATTTTTTTACGTCAAAGTCAAGATATCCGTACAGGGTTTCTCATGATGTTTACTTTTACCGAAGTTCTTATATTTAAACAAGTATTATTGGCAATCAACATAAGTAGTATTTGTACTTCTGAAACAGTACAATAAATACAATATTTCTATAACTTTTAATTCAATTTTGCTTACAATTAATCAAAAGATTCACAAGATAACTAGATTTTTTTCAAAAGACACGTTATAAGCGAAACAAAAAATGCATTATTGTAGACACATGACAAACATATTTGACAGTGTCTGCAACAAGTACCGCTCTGTCGACACGTTCCCCTTATGCCTTCTCAGTCTTATAACACCGCATCACACATTCCAGCGAACGGCACGGGGTCGACGATGCGCATGGAGTGCGGCGAGATCCTGCTGGTGCTGGAGACGGACGCGGGCGACGGCTGGACGCGCGTGCGCCGCCAGTACACGCGCGAGGAGGGCTTCGTGCCCACCACCTACATCGCCACCACGCTCTACGCCGGCTCGGACGCGCACCACTAGCGACACTAGCGCCACCTAGCGCCGGTATGCTGTGTTTTTTTGCTAGTGTTTCCGTGTTTGTCGTACTAGTGGACCCGCCCTCGCTTCGCTTCGGTACATCTATGCCGAAACGAAAGTAAAAATAGTAGCCTAAGTTACTATCCGCCAGTAAAGGTCTCGCCAAAATCGGTTCAGCTGTTTCAGAGATTAGCCGATCAAATAATTAAAAAAAAAAACATTTTGGTATGTTTACCGAGTATACCTAACTATGCATTTAGTAAAAAGCGGCCATTTTAATGTTACAAACAGACACATTAATTTTATTTAGTAGTATAGATGTCCGACGACTAGATGACTCAGTGAACTTTATATTCAATTCAAATCGACGTAAATAATTTACTGTTGTTAGTAAAATACCCCAATCTAAAAATTGTTTCAAAATTGAATCAATGCTTTGTAGTTTACAATGTTTTTCTGTTTTGTTATTAGTTTCGTTTTTTTAAGTTATGATTTTTTTTGGCCAATTGCAGAGAAGATAGCTTCCTACTGTGCTGAACTGTGTTCATGTAAGTGTTTGTTTCCAGAAGTGTCCGTGAGATGGCGTACCGGTCGCGGGTCACGTGACAGTGGTCCGTGGTCCGGTGACAGGCGGCGGCGGCGCGCGGACTTTGAACCACAGCTTTGGAGTTTGTGCAATCACTTTGGTGTCGCTGTCGTGCATTCATGTTCTTTGTGGCCTATATATCGTAAAGTATTTTTGCTATAATTTATCATATGAGAAGTTAGCATTATTTTTTTATTATATCTATATACTGATCGACTCGGCCCGGGCCAGCAATGAACGAAATGAAATCATAATAACATTCCATGATCTTATTTATTGTGTAGATGTCAAGTGACGTACATATTTTCATGTATTGTCGTATTGTGTATTGTAATTTTAAATAGTCGTAAATTTAATTGTAATATTTTTTACCACGTCTAGATCTTCGTTGTGCCACCCTTTTATGTATTAAGTTGTTTCGTACTTATGATAGTGGTTATAATGTACTTTTGCTTTTACGTTTACGTGATTCCGCCATTGAGTTATCGAAATTATAGCAAAAATAGGTTAATTATTAAAGTAATTATCAAGTGTAATATATGTAAACTTAATTGTCAGATTAAATTTAAAGTGAAGATATTAACGAGTAACGAGTTATTGATACTGTATCCAATATCACATCGTGTATTATAGATTGCTTACGTTAATGAATCTTATGTAGTTATTAATGCTAGCTAAATGTCGTAATTAGCCAATGCTATTTTTCTGAATATTTGCTGAATGCAAGAAAACTTTAATGTATTTATATATAGTGAGATGACGGATGGATGGAGCGCATTTGGTTTTTTATATAAAATAATAAAAATATATGACGACAAAATTATTTATTGTTTTATTTGAACCTCTGAATAAGAAACGGCATAAATGAAGACTTTAAAATTCACATGACACGCCTCAAAGACATTGTTCCTCTCGATTGTAATGAGCATTTATCTTACAATGACGCCTATTAGCAATTCCAATGTGTTCTTGTGCTATGAACTTATCCATTATAAGTCCCGTGCCGGCCTTGGCGGGCCGTTACCCCACTTTCCAAGTCCGTGACATGTGGCTTGCTCAAGCGCATCGCGGTATTACCGACACCGAACACTACACAACTTTCTATTCTATACGTGTCCATATTGTAATTACTTATTAGACGTTAAAATGGACGTAGGTAGTAGTGGCATTGCGGGTGGCATTGGATTACACAGTTACTTATCCAGATTAGGTACGCTAAGATTGATATTCAAACCGCTGTAAGACAACTATCTTAGATAAAAATCGAATTATAGCTTCACTTTAAAGTGAATTATTACATATTAACTAAATTAATATGTTAATTAACGAAATATTTTCCAATTAAATTTCTATCAATGAAGCAATTTACTCACACAAAATAATTTCCGTTTAAATTATGATAATAAATCGATATCAATCCACTTACGTATTTGCTATTTGAAATTTTGTTTGTTATAAACGAAATATTTTTGCATAGTTTACATATAAACGTAAATATTGCGCAGCTCTGCTCCATTGGCCGAGTGGACCGCCTTCCGCGTCTTGCCATGCAATGTTTGCATAACCAAACCAAACGCTACGACACTCCAACGAATTAGACGTCCACTGCTGGTTTAGTCCTGCTAGGTTTATTTTCATACGAATCTACCGAGCAACGATTAACACATGCAAGGAATTACTAAATAGAGCGCAGAGTAGGTGCCGTGGTAGCAGTCAGTCCTACGAAATCCCAAGATAAAACAAGTTTTACTGGAATCGCAAGCACTATCCCGAGGTCGACTCTTGCGCAAATGTTTAAATGGTTTTCCTGCTCCGGTTGGGACTGTTGCATAACGTATGCAATCCTGCGGTGGCATTTATTTAAAACCGCTAAATCTGCAATTAAATAAGTAACGCATTGTGGTAATTGCCGTGTCTTTTTGAACTAATTGTGAGACGAGTAAAACATAACGGCAAGATAAAAAGTATACCTATAATAGAATTGAAGAATAAACTTTAGAAAAAGTTGTATGCCCTTAATTACCATTTAATTTTTAGGCAAATTTTTGATTGTTCTATTATTAAATTTCTTGTAATTGATTTGATGAGTAGGCGTTGAGCAAGATGATATAGACCTACGAGTACATATTTATTAATACCTCTGATTTGTACATAATTTAAGTTCGTCTGGTCCTACTTAACATAAGATATAAACCGATATCGCTGTGTGGTAAACAAAACCTTAAAAGCTTTTATCTAATTAGCTTTAGGTACCTACTTTAACCAAATTGTTCCAATATAAGTTACCTACCCATTTTTTTATGTAGATAGGTCTATAAAACGAGCGATCGACGTCGTTATTTTTAAAAGGTACGGGAAAGTCAACAATAGAGATTTTGGAGAAAATAGAAAGTTACCACCTACTTAAGTTAAGCGTTAATTAAACACGTAATTTATAGCAAAAGGCGCAACCCGATTGAATAATGTCAGTCACGTAATACGAGTATACTCATCGCAAGTATAAAGTAACGCCAATTACTGACCTTAACTATGATAATAATGTATTGTGCTAAGACGAGAAGGTCTAATAAAAAGTAACAAGCGGAAATGTGGCAGTTATCGTTTAATATAAAAATAATCGTTCAATGACTGTATACCGTCTGAGATCTATTCTGCAGACGATCCCTCACGTCGGTTCGATTTCCGGCTGACCAACAAGTAGAGGCTCCTCTACTTAGTCACTTAGTGATTAACTGTCACTGATGCAAAAGGACTTTAGCAACACTAACACGACCAAAAACAACACAAATTAAGCACTTTATTGACAAATATTTTAAGTACCTATTCAATTTTGTAGAGAATCTTGAAACTTCTATGTTATTGCTCATTCTCACAGAGACCATCACGGATAATCGTGTTGCACAAAACCTTAATTGATTTTCTTGTTAGTCACGCAAATAGGCTTAATAAGTGGCTAAGGTCTTGGTAATATTTTAAACGTATCGTACTTACGTTAATTCTTCAGTAAGATTGACAGAGCTCGATGCTTAATGCATAATAGTAAGAAAAATAATATCATGAGACCTACGTTTGCCGCAGAAATCAATAAATCTATAAGACTTTAATCAAACTCATTGGTAACCCATAAAGTTGTTAAATTACATGATAACTTATTCAGTTATATTAAAGCTTAAGAATAATAAGCCCCTTAAATAGGTATCTTCATAAATCGAAATTACTTGTTTACCAATTCAGGCGTAGCACAAATCTCAGGGGTCTTCTCATATCTGAGCAGGCTTAGGTAGTCTCTACTCCCATAAAGCTGTTCCAAAAAGCCCGGCGGAAACTTAATTACAATAAATAACATGGTACAACGTCAATATCAGCTTATTGCACCCCTCTGCCCCAATCAGTGGACGTTACCGTTAACTTAATTCATTACACAATGTGTTGAATAGTTTTAAATTTTAAATGCTAAGTGAATGTTGTTATATTATGTACTTGTAATATTTATATAATGTACTTAAATGCTAAGTGAAGTAGTTAAAAACAAGGTTATGATTCGATTTTTAATTTTGATACCTTTGAATATTTATTGCCAGGAGATCAGTTTGCAAAAAATATTTAGTAGTCCATATAATTAATTAATAGTCCATATTCGGGTCCAAGGTCAAATAAATATTTAAAAAAATATACTTAACACTTTTACGGTTCTGTATTAGGTAAATATTAAACGCAGTTCTAAATTGCCCTGCCAGAAATTTACTAGAAGGAATAGTCTTCTGTACAAAGGGCGAAGATTATCCAGGAAAACGATTTAAATATGTCCATGTGTTGAATATGCCTACTAAAAATCCTGATGATGATTGCCACTACTTATATGAAATAGAAATCGCCTTTTTATAGGTACCTAAATACAGTAGGTTTTTGGGAGATGGGTCGTCGACTGTCATAAAAAGGTTTATGGTGGACGAGCTAAGTTGAATTATTACAATCCTCTTTGGCAAACAGTCGGCGTGTGACATTTCACATGAGAAAGCCGATATTTTATTTATAACCTCTGGCACTAGGAGATATACCTAATAAACTATCCTTTATGGACGTTGAATGTTAGATGACAAGGTCGTAGCGTAGCTATGAATATTAGGAATTCAATCGCTCAAGTGAGTAATGGCTTGGTTGGACCAAGTCGGAGGATTATTAAACCATAAGCATCGATCATCAACCTGCAGGTTTCTGGTACAAATATTTCACAGTAATGTCTATTAAGGATACCACCACATTAATGGCCACCAGCTAATAATACTAAGCACCAGCTTATTTTCTTATCTACCTGATCGGTGTCAACAAAGCTTACCATCTCCAACTTTCAAGTGGTCCGGTTATGAGACACCATGAACAATGGTGGCTAGTTTAGAATCTTGTATAAGTTGTGTTTATTGGAATTTATCCATAGGCAGGCATGACCTTTTATCATTGTGCGAGGGGTATCTAGTTATTGGTGACTTAATTGGTACTTAATAACGCGTGGTTTAATGATGAACATTTCTTCGATAGTTAAAGCAAGAATAAATAAATAACGGCATACACAAGGATGCGCATCATATTGCACACAGAACCAAACACAGCTCACAGATTGAAATTCCAGCTTGAAATTGACTCTAAGACCCCGTCGTACGCCAGCGGTAATCAATGCTCATACGGGGCTTCTTTTTTATAACATTTGATTTTTACACTAACAGAAACACGCCAATGGCCTATAGAACTATTATGCAAATGTTATTTCGATACGTGTTGCGTTTTAATTACTTAACAAAACATAGACTAGGTACTAATGGAATTAGCATTTAGTTCCACTTCATACGTCTACTAATAATAAACATTTCAATATAATATTTACGACCTTGCAAAATAATTAATATTGAAAGTATTTGTGTAATCTTATGACTTTATGTAAATAAGTAGAGATAAACATGTATATGAGATAACAATGTGTGAGTACGTCATACGTTCAATTGATAGATAAAATAAATATATACTTATAGGTAGGTTATTTTATTGTAGAATACTTAATAACTATAATAGGTATGGTACCTATTATTAAAACGTTTTCCGTTTTAGCCGCGAACTTGGAAAGCCGTAAAAAGTATTGATTTTCTATTTGTTTTTCGTAGTTTTATTTTGGAATACTGGCTTATTTTTATGCCGATAGAATTTTGTTTAGTCGCTTTCCGCTGTTTTATATTTTATTTTTATTACAAGCTCAGTCTATGTCACTAACTAGGTACTGCTGACATTAACATTGTAAACTAGTTACTTACTGCTCAAAAAGCGACGTCTACCAAATTTGTAGGTCTACGATAAAATAAAAGGTCGTGAAACTAAATATTTAATGAACCATCTTGGTCCCTCAACTCTTCATTATTCAGCAGAATGGTCATAAATCCGCCTATCATAGAGGTACTATAATACAATTAGAGTTCATTACATCCTATCAAATAGGTTACAATCTCTGAACCAGAATATTATACATAGAAGCGCTTGTAGTTCGTCGGTTAGTGTCAGTCGAGATTGATATACGCAAGTAACTTATAGCCGGTAGGTTAGGTCACCGCTAGAGGCAAAATAATAAAACAGTAATGCTATTGACGACCTGCACCTCGTGGCGGAATAGTCACCATGCCGGAATGCCTTTCCATGGGTGCTGGGTTCGATTCCCAACGAGGCGGAAGTTTGAATAATTAATTTAAATATCTGTGGCTGGGTCCTTTGCCTAAAATTATACTGTGAGGCTATGAGTGTCGTGTTATTTTTTATTTATTTTAAATTATTAATTAAGCGTTAAGAAGACCTCATGTTAAGGCGTCAATTGCCTTTACGTTGTAGAGTAGAGAAAACCACCAATCTTGAATACGTATTATCTAAAACGAATAGATAGGTACCGTATCGAATTCGTAAATATGCAGAAAGATATGTATCGTTTTCCACGTATTCGTAGCTACCGAGCATGCTCTACTAGTTGAATGGTTCGCTACGTTACCGTCGAATTAAATTATTTCATTCAGAGAGGCTCGCGCTTCACAGTGAACGTAATTTATTTAACTTTTGGTTCTATATTATTCTCGAACACGCAATTCAAAAATATTTTTCATTTTATTTATACTCAGTAAGGGTTTGCCTTTTCAATAACAAATAGCTTGAACAGAACTGAAACAGATGCATTTTCTCAGGATTTAGTGAAAGAATAAATTTTCGTTTGCGTAAATCTGAAAGTAATGGTCCAATTTGTGTATAGAACAAGACTTGGAGGAAATTCCTTGTTCTTTGGATGTAGGTAATAATTTTAAATCAGGATGAAACTTCATGGGATGATAAACTTTATTTGATTTTGGATTCGCGTGTATTTATTTTTATTTTGGTGTCGTTTTATAATGGGAGAATGTCGGAAAGTAATTATGATAGGCGATTTTAGGACTTACTCGTATTAATTTAAATACCAGTTTACAAACGGTTCATATAACAGTAGTAGGTGTACATACGTATCGTTAGAGTTCCTTACCCAAACGTTGCTAACAGAACTCTATTAATGAGTCTTCTCTACTCGTCTATTATAGCCTATACAAAGTCTTTTTAACCGTAACACGTAGATACTGAAATGAATGCTAAGAATCCTAAAAGATTTATCTTTTTAGTTAGGCCTGAATTCTGAATCTTAATATCATCAATTAATTTTAAATATAGTTAAGAATTGTATATAACTTTCATAAAGAAATACTAATTGCGCGCCTCCAGTAAACGAGATGAATTATTAAACATTAAGCATACTGAACCGTGATACTAAACATAAAGAAGCCGCATTTTCTGGAGGAAAAATATATTTTTTTACTAAAATTGCCAGTCATTTAGAAGCTGTGAAGAAAAATAATTTTGCCTCAGAATGCCGTGAAAACATTTTGAAACATCCTTCAGGAATCTGTTTTTTATCGTTCTTCAAGTAACCTACCTATGTTGTAAGCTTCAAATAAAATATTTTATTTCTAAAAACGTAATATTTAAATCATGTTTTAATGTGTGTAAATAGATGAAGATACTTTTGCAGATTCTATTAAATTCATCCACTCTTTTTACATTTCTCATAAGTATTAATAGAATTACGTAAGATAAATGTGCAATTTCATGTGATGCTTGTAAAACAGTTCACATTTCACATTCCTAGATAAGTTTTCATGTTCTGAAATAGTGCAAGACTTGCAGTAGAGTTTGCCAACTATCGTGCGTGATCGCACATACTTAAACAGCCTACCATCTCTTCAGGGCACCTTTCTAGGTCAGTAATTACGTACTGCGTTTTCATTGTTGTAAAGCGTAGCCACCTGCAAAGACTGAAGCTACGCCTATTGTGTGTAATGACAGATATTTCAATTAAATATTGTAGAACAGCATAAATGTAAATGTATGGGATAAAGAGCATTCTATATATAATTATGTATTACCTTTTACATAGCATAGGTACTTAATTGATCACTCGTGGTTACAATAAAATATTGTTTTATAAATCAGAGACACAATGCACAATAGTGATAGTGTTTTAATAACCGTTTGTATTCTTGTTACAGTCACTGAAGATGTTCTGATCGAGTACGTAGATTATTAATAAATCATTCTAATTTATGTTAATTTTCCTTTACACTGTGAGAATCTGGCTTAGATCACAACCATTAAGGCTGTGATCGCGGATAGCGTGGAGAGATCACTTACGATGAACACGATAGCAAAGGGTTGCGCAAAGTTGTCATAACAGATGGCAAATGTTAGATTTGGGTTTACTTTCATAGTGGCCGGTGGCGGCAGTGTAAGCCCGACCGCCGACTCCTGCGCAGCAGTGCCCGCGCACGCTCGTGCCCCCACCCGGCAAACTCGTGAACTAACTTTTCGATTTTCGAAACGTTTTTAAGTGTTGTGGCTTGCGGCGTTGCGCACAAAGTTTACCTTTGGAATTTTTGGGAGACAATATTTTAAGGTCGGTATTTTATCTGTCATAATCATCACTAGGCAATTTAATGTAATAGTGGTCTAAGCACAGCAGTTAATTTATTTTTTGGAATATGTGTTTTTATATATTTCTAAAACCTCACTTTCAATGTCGTAGCTTCCTTTTAATTAGTATTCGATATAATTAAATCATTGCATAGCAAACCCGTCACATTACATTATTCAACTTAGCCCAATGATGAAACTAGTTAGAGATTATTTTCTATTAAGGTGTGTGGTTTTCGTCTCAGATGGGCAACCAAAACACCTGTAGAGTCACCGATGCGGTTTACTCTAATAAAAGAGCTTAGAATTCTTCGTATAACTATTTGTTTGTTACATCCTATATCCTATTTTTCCTTAATAAAGATACCATTGCGATTAACACCAAAGATCTACAAAGAATATTCTTAGAATTATTCCGAGCGATACATAAGTTTCATGACCTATTGAAATTAACCGTCTCTTATAAAATTATTGTCTCTTTTTACATTTAAATTAAACAGACAAACTTTTTAATAACTGTTTAATTTAATGGTTAATGAACTAACTAATCTTGAATAAATATCCTTATTACCGATGACGAAAGACTTGTTGTGTATTTTATGCGTCAATTACTTCCACCATCATTTATAGCGTAATATACATATGTAAACTGGTATGACTTCCTTAGGAAAGGCATAATTATTTCTGTATATATTTCTACACTTGCTTCTTTGTGAAGATATTTCATTTATATTTCTTTCACTATGACTACAAGGCTTTTATCATTCAAATACCACACTACTTATTTCAGTTACAACACATCCAGACATAAATAGGTCAAACTTAGGTAATTGGGTAGTATAATTACTAATTAAATTAATTAGTAAACTTTAGTATATTCTTCTCGAACATTTCGAACATTCGATCCGTTGCAATGTACAAGTACACGCAAATGAAAACTAGGTAGTATTATCATAACCGAATTAATCAGCGCAGCGGAATCGAGGTAAAAATATTGCGTCGATCAGGTTGCGTAAAGTAAATGCGAAAGAACAGGTCCTATTAAGTTGCCGCTCCATTTCAGACGTGTGTGTGCTGCATTGGACGGGGAAAGTGGTTTTTTATGGACGTAAACTGGCGAACTGTGATGATGAATAGAATCTGCACCGTCATCTCTAACCGGTCTAGCTTACTTGAATCATATTTCCGAGGATTTGTGCCAGTTGAGAACCTACGGTATCTCTCATTTCTCTGTTGAACGAAAAGTTTATGTAATGAACGCGTTTTGCAAATAAAATGACGCGATAACGGTAAAATTTTCGTCATCACTTTTACTTGACACGCCTGTCTTAAAAAAGAGAGTGATAAAGATTAAAGATGACTTTCTTTATAAATAAATCCGGAGAATTGCTGACTACACGTTTTAACAATATTGATTTACAACGGTTTAAATATTATGCAAATATGACTGGATATTGAGTAGGTAGTAGTATCTATAGGTATATTTATTAAAATTTGATTCGCTTTAAGAAGGATATCAAAAGTAAAGTAATTTGTTTTTCTTCTTCTTTCGTTATTTAGCCGGCAAAGCTGGTGATGTCTTTGGTGTTAAGTGTTACAAATAGTTAAGGGGGACGCTGACTTACCATCTTAAGGCTCTGTTGCTCAATTTTTATAAAACTTTAACACTAGAGCTTCAAAATCTGGTTTTAAATCTAGGTACTCGGCTTATTAACCAACTAACGGTTTCCCTAATAGTCTTACTGGAGTTCTGTCATGATGTAGGCGGTAGGGGATTTTGACACTGCAGGCTTGCTGCTATTCATACACCTGGACACCTCTGCTCATATTATAGTGTATCATCTATGCCTCTGCTCTTTTGTTTCACTAGGTTCATGAACAACTATTTCATAATATTTTATCATAGGCAGTGTAAGACCGAGCATATTTACGTTCTCAGTTCTGACTGTCGACAGAACACCGGCAAAGGGAGACATCTTGCTAAACAAGCGGCTGTCGGTGAACTTTCACCGTTTGTAGTATCTTCTCTAGATGTCACGCATCTATTGCATCATAGAGACGCTAACAATGTGTACGGTACGTGTAGGTATTATAATTTTCGTTGGTTACATATTTGATGAAATAATCACAGTTTTCATTTTTTCTTTAAGTTGAGTAATAGATAGATACATAGGTAGATTATATTTTAGGAGAACTTCACGTTATTTTACAATTTACATCTTATTGTAGAGTAGAAGATCGGACAGTCAATGACCTAAAATTTAATTGATCTCTTATAGTTTGGTTAATCCCTTTGTTTTCCGCATCAGGATCTCCAGATCATCATATTCCACCAAACTACACATTTAGTTAAATCATTAGTAGTTTATCTATGAAACTTATACATACATCAGACCACGCAATTCCGAACCAAGCAGCGAACTTGATAGTTTTCTTTCACAATAGGCACGATGAAAGGGTAAGATATCGTAAGAGCGATCACAAGTCGCTAGAGTGAGCGACGGGCCTCATTAGCCCGTTATATGAGTCGCGCCCTCAAATAAATCAGGTCACGCCACGACTCGCCTAATGCCAACTTTACGTACAAATCAGCACTTCCGTCTTCTAGGTAGTTTGGGTATTAGTGGAATCGTGTCCATCTCTTTACGACTTAGACCCTTCCGCTGCCTACAGGAAAACAACATTTCCTGAAACATCTAACAAATGAATACAAATGGCAACACTTGCTTTGTAGCAAATAGAATAGATGGGGTGGGTTTATGTATCGTGACTGGCCTTCGTGTATTGCAAAATCTATATAGAATTTAAAATGCTAGCTAGAGTTTTGCATGCTGAGATGCATAGAAGCAATTAAAGTATTAGATACGTTAGGAAGTTTTTTTAGTTTTCCAAACATATACCTAGTTCAAATTAGCAATGTGTGAGATAAGTAATATTTCTTCTCGCTCCAGAAATAGATCTCTGACTATTATCTAATAACATTTCTTTTGTCGGGACTAACATTACAATCGGACAAAGAAAAAAGCTCTTCTACGTTTAATACGTTTTTTCTTCTCAAGACATAACGGTTTCAAATTAAGCAAATCGTGATGGATGCCTTTGGGCTTCGTGGAGAAACAAAATAATTACATTAGGTACATTAGATTAGATTTTTTGCGCTCGATCCATCTTATGTCTCAGGCTGGCTATAGACTTACTTCAAACAGTCGACGCCGGCAGCTTCAAGAAGTTCGTGTGGTCTAAGCACCATACATGAACAGCTTGAAACTGTCAGTTCATATAATCGGGTACGCTGTCTGTTTTAAGATACAATTTTACCACTTGCTGGAGCAGGGACAGAAAAGAAAAGGTGCATACTAAAAGTCTGTAGTCATATTTTCGACTACGCTATGACGTATGTTGAGTGTAGGCCCATTTTGA
>LGAG01018921.1:444725-457121 GCA_001278395.1 Lerema accius
TTCATTTGAAGTCGGTTTTTTTTTTGTTAAGAATAATTTCTTATATCACTAAGGTATCTACCATACGTATATTACTCCGTAAATATCATAAATACCTATTTCTGCCCTTGTCTCAGTCCCGTACACAAATCTACATGGCAGCAGTGTGTTGGAGCGTTAAGAAAAGCAATTTGGTTTTCGATTTTTCCAATTCGAAGTTTCTTTTACTCAGAGATTAGTGGGGCGTACTACGAAAAGTAGTCAAATGTTATTCTGTGACCGGAATAAGGAATATAAGGGTAAGGATGGGTCACAACGTGAGACCTCGAGAGAATCGAAAAGATTGTCAATGCGATTTTCACAACTCGTTTTTTACACTTTCATATTTAGTATCTCCTCATACTTATTTTAAAGTTGTACACGTTTTTGTTTTCGGTAGTAAGTAGAAGTAATTAATAAAAAAAAACAAAAATACCGACTATAACAAATATGATGGAGGGGGGCGGACGTCGTATTTTAAAATAATAGTCTATTTAAATCCCACAATGGAGACGAGTCCAATGACCATTAGCTTGTCAAAAAGATGGATATACATACATTCATACCTACATACGCTTCCTTTTTACCTTTCTTCTGGTGGCGTAGCGAGTATGTCAAACGACCAGCGTAGCATCCAGAATTAGCAAATCAATCATAATGATGATCAAACTTTTGAGTACCTTAAATGTCGTCAAATTGTAGGAACAGTAGGCTTATTTTATTATTTGAATAAAGCTGATATTCCTTTCCACACCTACTTAAATATGTCGTAGTAAGGCGTGCGGAAGAAATATTTTTGCGTCTCCAGGGAAAGTACCCGAAAATTACTCTTTCCTGGGATAAAAAGCTCTCTATATTCTGGTCCAGATAATACATTGGCATGCATTTTAAATTTCATGAAACTTGCGTGGACAAAACTTAAGTTATAGGTACGATTACTAAAATCTACACTTTAAAAAACATTCGTATACTGTAAGTTCTTCTATTAGTTTAAACTTTAAAGATCATAAATAACGTTGGTTTGCTTTTGTATATTTGAAGTTTGAGAAAGCGGAACTTAAAAACCGGTTCTAAGTAATAAACCTACATCTATATATTCAACTATTATTGACCGATATCAGTTACTTCTATAATTATGTATGATAGCGGGCTTATCATGTAAAATAGTGTATAGTATAGTCAACCGCGAGCACAGATGCGGTCACCGCGATACAGCTTATAGTTCCGTTAATAGAGTTTGTAACCAGATTTTGTTTAACACAACTTCATTATGTCTCAAATTTATTACCTCAACCAATATTGTTCGTCGTCATCGTTAACATTGATCGAAATACCGCATGAAATTATTTAAAAAGTAAACGATAACACGCTTGTAGAAAAGTTGGATAAGTCAGTCAGTTATCTTTCTTTAACATTTAAATTTAAAATAGAGTTGGAATCATTACCTTAATAACTAAAACTTTTGAAGACTTCCAAAAGCAAAAGAGTACCTAACTCTTATGTATCTGAAAGAAATAATTGTTTCGAAAGAAAAAAGTTGCGTCTACTCGTGTCCCTGAAGTATTTGTTTTACGCACCAAAAAATAATAAAACTCCCCAAGCCTTTAGGCGACTTTGTGGTATTTGCGTAAGCCTTTTTGTTTCGAAATGAAGTTCAGTCGATCAAACACGGAGAGTCATCCCCGACGTTTAATTTATTTTCTCATCACGTCACAGTAATTCTACATAATCCCGTATTCCTGGCGTGAAATGTTGTGATTGCGACAAAAAGCTTCGTCCTCAATAGCGCTTAATTGGCTTCATTTTAAGCCGCCATTGTGATGCTAATCAACGCGACTCATTAGGCAATACATACAAGTTTTTGTTCATCTCTTTCGTGCGCTAATTATATGCAAACAATCCCAGTAACATACAAACTTTTATTTCAGCTTACATGTACTCGAAGGTCACAGGGAGTTATTATCTAAGCATATTTTTATTTCCCAATACGCGTACTAGAGAAACAATGTTATGAAATTTTCGTCGGCGCCGATGATGTAGTGATTTTTATAATACTCGGTCGTAAGGAGGATCGTGTTCACGTAATATCCGTTCGTGTGATGGTATTTGCGAATGCTTACCCAACGTGGCGAGCATTGTGCTATTTGGTAATTTTGTTTGTTCGCTCGGTTTTAATTAATAGGGTACTGTTTATGGACAAATACCAATCTTCGTCTCAGATTACCGATGCAGTGTTATTAACTGTCCTGTCATTTGTTTTTATGGTGTCTCTGACCTACATAAAATACGCACTAATAAATTGTTTTTTGTACTTCCCTGCGTCTTTTAAGCTAAATAATGGTCAACTTTTATCTACGCCATTTGTTTAAAAAAATATACATAAAAGACTGCTTAACCCTAAATACGCCCGTTTTAATTAAGCAGTAATTTTTTGTTTCATTTTTAAAACAAAGGCACTGTCTGTCTCATAAATTTAAGATATTAGCACCAAGAGTTTAATTAATAAATGTTTGTTTTATGTTTCGTGCAGCTTGCTTAAGCTCATTTGCTTAGCGTTATTTAGCATTTTATATCTCAATATCTCATCAAGTTTAGTAAAAGGATTTGAATCACGTATCTATTTTATATCCTGTCTTATGCTGACTGATTCGGTATACCTATATTAATGTTACAAATTACATATTTCCGTATAAATACTACATCTTCATTGCGGAATCCAATAGGTATATTTCATATTACACCTCTCGCTATAAATACTCATACATCTCTACATATCTATATATATATATATATATCTGAGCATATCTTTTACGTCTGGATATAATTTGTAATTCAGATTATAAAAAAAGCTTGACTCAGCATCGAATTTTTTTACTTGATGAAAATTTATGATCACACGTTTCACAGAAACGTATCTTTGTCAACACGTCCCTTGTGCCGTCTTGGTCGGTGAATATTAATGATTACATTTTTGGATAATCCGCACTCGTCTCCCTGTGTAACCTCGACCTTGTTCTTGCATGATAATACGGATTTTTTCCTATCTGTAAAATCCTTTAAGTATACTCTTGACCTACAAATATCTTACATCTTAAGATTAGAGGTTGAACAAGGTAAAAGATAAAAACGCTTCAGGGTTTTATTAAGGGTAATATGTATGTCAGAGAAAAGTTTTTGCTGACCAATTCCAATGCAAGTATTGCAACATTACTCAGAATATTTAGATACTGCAACTACTGTACTTAATTTAATGAACACAAGCACATTACGTAGTTAATATGACGTAGAATATCATCAAAATAATTAATTAAGTGTAATTGGTTTAATAAGGAGAGCCGTCGTGGTAATTGCCTCCAGGGGACAGATCTGCTGTCAAAATTCATGGATAACGGAGATGAATACGACGTCATGATCTGTCATTAATTATTCTCTGTATACGTTACTGTAAACCACACGTACTTACGCATCATAAGTTATGAATGCCGGAACATAATTATTTCACATTTTAACCATAATTGTGTATTTTTTAACCTGAATTAAACGTCAAGTCTTATTAATAAATTTCATAATCTTGTACTTACTGCGGCTAAAGATTAATTTCTCATTTATAATTTGATAAAATGTTGAATGTTGTCATGTTTTATCCAAACATCACGTTTACGTATAGACCTTTTTTTGAGATCCCTAATTCACAATATAGTCGCCTTGTCTTCATGGCCATTTTTACTATTTTTAGCTGCGGAGTAATCTGCCAAAGTGATAATATAAATTCCTAAAAAATATTGAAATAATTTATAAGTTAAATTTTATGTTTCATCTTACTATCTTGTAAGTAAAGATTATTCTCTGATTGGCAAACAGCCTCTTTGTATTGTATCTGGTAAATCTATACTAATAATATAAAGCTGAACAGTTTGTTTGAACGTGCTAATTTTAGGAACTACTGGACCGATTTGAAAAATTATTTTAGTGTAAGATAGTCCATTTATCGAGGAAGGCTATAGGTTATATAACATCACGCTAAGTTGAATAGGAGAGAAGCAGCAATAAAAATATCGCAAAAACGGCAAAAGTACGCAAGCGGAGCTGCGAGACATTACTAGTTATGGATAAAATAAAAATAGACCAATGAAAAGAACAACCATCTCATACGAAAATGCTTACCCAAGTTAGTCTACATTGCACACTTACGTGTATTGCTTCATTAAGTAGTTCTGTGCTCCATTCAGTAATAACTCAAATAACTTGGTAACGAGTAAGGACTGCTTAAGTTTCTGTACCGAGCAACTTGTTATATAAGAAGGCACAAGTGGTTATTTCTGGGGAATGTTGTTTTGTGGTTTGCGTGGGACCTCAGCCGCTGTCTATAGCACATTGTTGCGGTTATAAGCACACTGGTTATTATATTTTTATCTGACTCTGCTAGGAAGGTAATGTTTTTCGAGTGTATATGTGTTCTATGTAAATGTTTTTGACACACTCTTCAACCTAAACAGCTTGACGGATTTATTTATTTATTCAACAAAAGCCAAACCTTCAATTTTAACTTCATATTAGGTACTTCCTAAGTTTATCTTTAATGCCAATTACGGAATTACATTTCACACGTACTTATATCATTGTGTGAATATAGGAGTGTATGCAAAGTGTTCATATTATTTTCATTTTTCCCATTCAAAAGCATGATCGTAGTAAAAGTTAGATAAAATGGCGCGTAATCGGAATTTAGTTCGAACTTCGAACATTGTTTCAAATAGTCAGCAATCGTAGAAACGACTTTTCAGAACGGAAAGTACCTACCTTCTATTAAAACTTTGTAAAGTATTAACTCTTGATTGGCTTTAACCCTTTAACAGTATATTGTAGAGCACGACTTTCCTGGACTGGATTTAGGGGATGAACTGATTGACAAAAAGTTCTTATGACCTTTTGACCTACAGCCTATAGCTACCTACCTACCTACAGCCTACAGTAGTTATCAAAAGATTTACGTGTCTTACAAAAAGGCGTAATATATATTTTTGACGCTTATTACGTGTTAGGAATTCTAAGAATTTTCATGGGACTTAAAAAACCCAAAATACCCGTTTTCATTTTAATTTCGAATGTTATTCGTATAATCTGTTACATTATGTTATTTTGGCTGACCTGATCTGACCTAATCTGGGATATACTTTTTTCGACCTTTTTTTTCCAAAACACTACTCGTGTTTAACGTTCCCGTCTATTATAAAGTAAATTAACATTCGGGCTCAGTCCGAGGCATTACATTGCAATCCAACAGATTAAATAGCACGGCACGTCCTACACAGCCGCCGCGAAACCAAAATACGGGAAAGTCGCTGTGGGGTTTTGTTTAAAGCATGTTTAAAGCGTTTCCAGTTGAACGAATTAATTGTTGGTCTTTTTGTTTTACTACGACGTAATTTATTGGACTTGATGTTTAGTTTTTCTACTATGCCGTTTCCGGTTAGTCTATTTTTGATGTCTCAATGATAATTGTCAAGAGTGGACAAAAGAGAAAGAATGATTTAGTGTTTAGATATTAACTCCAACACTTAAAGGTTGTGGCTGAAATTACAGTTAATTATGCGTCTCTTTAGAACTTGATTTTTTAAGTGTTCAAGAAAGTAGTCCCATTGTGTAATCTCTAACTTGACTAAACTCTTTTTGAAATTATGACGCACCGCTTTTCATATTATTCGTTTGTTAGAAACCAATTACTTACCTACGTAAATAAAATCATTAAATAATTCCCGATGAAATAAAAGAGATATCAAGCTATTGGAAAAATCTCTCTACATTGATGTTTTATTTTTATTAAGTGCACGGTTGAGAGAGTAAATAATTTGAAAGCCATTTCGCGTTACTTTACCTCAAAGCGGTAAATTCTTAGCAGTCTTGTTTTATGTGCTGACCCAAGACTGGAAATCCACATTTATTTGCGACATTGAAAGGATTTAAATGGAAACCTGGAAAGCGTCTTTTTCTTTTATTCCTACTAAGTTATATCCAGCCAAAGAGTGGCCATTCTACGTGATGGTAAGTGTTAGTACCATCAGGTGTGTTACAGACAGATACAATAAAGTTGTTTTTCACATTTACTAAGTTAGACTACGATCCCGCTTGATGGCAAGTGGTGTAGCTTTAGATGATGAAGCGCATTCACTTTTAAAAAACTTTACTGTAGACTTGAAGACACCATCATATTCCAGATAATACTTAATCTGGCAACTAATCTTGCTATCATATTTATTTCCTGGTTCTATGGTCAGCCAGTTGTACCAAAGCCAAGACAGTTTGGCTTAAATTCAAACCCCATTAGTTTCCTCAGTATTAGGCCACTAAATATTTCCAACCCTAAGTGTAGATATAGCTGCTATAATCTACCTTCCTGATTAACACGAGCAAGGAACCTTCCCTAATCTCCACGTATTAAAAATTTAATAAGGAGATTTACTTGGCAACATTAGGGTCTCCTCATAATTATTGACGCGAAAGCTTTTTGTAACAGGCTTAAGCCGATTCGATAAGTGTGGAGAGAGCTTAACGTCCCTTTCGCTACTCCCAAACTGCTGGGTTATTTAGGAACGCTTGTTTATAATTGATTTGCTTACAACCCATTAGTGTTCTGGGATACGCCGATCGAGAAATACGACGAGCGTAATTAAGAAGGCCTTCGCCACTTGGTGCAATGCGGATTAGCAGCGAACTGTATTTAAATTGCTTTATTGACGTGTAAATATACGATGCACAGTGAGCACGGCCGATGTCGTGATCGAATCGATTACTGATCGTATCGTTATTATATCAGACCTCCAAGTCACGATTATTTTCTGAGCCGTAACTGTAGTGTTAATGACATAACTACGGTCGAGCTTAAAATGGTGTGTAATATTATATTGTTGTTTGGATCAGACTTACGATACGTATAATAGAGATACGAATAGCAGTAATAAGCTAATGGCTCAGTGGTTTGAGCGTTTCTTCCGCACAAGTGGATTTGGATTGGAATTCAGCGCGCGTTCTAATTTTCTATTTTGTAGGCGTTTAGAAATAAATTCTCACTTATTTTGGTAAAGTAAAATATGTCTGGAAAAAGTGTTTATAATCCATGATAATCCAAGATGCAGTCTTGTCTATACAATGTGGTTAACTATGACCCTTCTACTGGGTGTTATCAATAAGATATAAATATGATGTGATTGTGAATAGAGAACTTCATCACAATGATCTTCTATTGTGAAAGAAAACTCGAGTCAAGTTGTAGGATAGGTATAGATAAAGATAATGATTACCTACCATAAAACATGATGGCATACCGACTTTTAACAACCCTTTAAAAAGAGTGCTAATTACTGACTACATCAAATTAGGAATAAACATTTTCGACATTCTACTGAAGAATAAAATAACAAAACAGAATGATATAATGAGCTCTGTATTTACTCGAATAATAAAATTTCGAACATAACAGGCACAAAATATAACGACACTGAACTTTTTATAACAATGCTTTGACCAACAACGAGGTTGGAAAACATAATAAAGAGATTCTTTAGCGGGTAAAATAAAAGTGAGGAATTCGTTTTGCTGAGGTAAGAGGAGAGTTAGCTTTGTTACAGGATCCTTGTTGAAATCCGAAAAGACCCCGTGACTGCAATATACCTAATTGAAGTGCTTGTTGGTTCCGAAGAGAATTTCGTAGCCTACGTTAATTAATATCGTACATTTACTAACACGATTTCATTAGGTTTAGTTGCTACAAAATATGTAAGGGCGTTGTTTTCAATTCGCCAGAACTGTTTAGAATTCTAAAGCATAATGTTAATTAATCAAAATGTTAATGAGGTGACAAGCAGAATTATTTATTACAATGATTAATTTTCCTTTTATGTTGGTGTTGTATATTAAAAATCGTATTAAGGTCACAAAGTTTACACTTTTATTAAACGAGGGGCAAGAGGATATTGCCCGTGTTGTATGGAAACCTCCGAACACTAATAAAACACAAGTGATCGAAGATAAAAATGCCCTGAATTTTATTTACACGAACCACTTAACAATTACATAAAAAGGTTTTCGACAAAAATGTATCCGTAATGTAAAAGCGAATTTTGTTGATATGGGATGGGCAGTTCTACCGGATTTCAAAGAATTTGTTAAATCGAGGAAATCGTTGAAACTTGTTAAATTAAGGTAACACTTACCTCAAACTAGTAGATAATATTAACCACTTCGTTACCACGAAGCCTTCAATTACCTATGTTTTGTAACACTTTTATAGCCGTGAAGAGATGTAGTACGTGTGAATTAGCACTAACTACGTAAAAGTATCATCAAGTGAATTTTAAGTGTTTTATTATGTAAAACCCTGTGGTTATTTTGAGGTTATAAATAAGTCTGTTTTAATATTACTTGTTAAAAGCAAAACAACAAAATTTAATCAAGTTAATAAAACATTAACGGTGACTGTCAGAGCAACGCAGCCTAGAGCAATAGACCTGAAAATATGAAACATTATACAAGGTTTTCTTACCTATAGTGTAAGACACTGACAAAAGATTTTGAAAACCTAATTCTGTAAAGAAAGTCTCAAGCTACCTCTTTATTCTATTTAACCAAGTGAGGTGTAAAACTTTGAATTAATTTGGTAATTTCTGACTATAATAACGCGTTGCATGGTTAAGTTAGTAAATAATAAAGCATCATTTCAATATTATCAGTAAATCTTCCAAGTTTGCTAGGCCGTAAAATAACTTTTCGACGAGTCTTTTGAGATTTATTAAGGAATACTTAGAAAGTTTGAACCTATTATCAGCACAGAAATAAATACTAATTTGACTATCTCTTTCTTTTCAGATATCGATTGAGCATGGATGAGAGTTGTTGATTCTCATAGCTTCCTCAATGCTTCTGTTTTCGATTTCCCGCAAACGATGATGATATGCTGACAATGTATTCAAGAAACCTCAATTCTACCAGAACAATGTTCGCTGTGACGATACTAGTTTTAGTGAGTGCAGTGGGTGCTACCGTGAACTCCACTAGTGAGTTAAGTTTGAGCGGTTCTCGAATGGCTTGGCTGAAAGGACTAGTTGATCATCATGAATGGCTCGACTTTCTAAACGGGAATGTGACGGTTCCGCCTCAATGTGAGGCTGATTTGAGGCAGTACGTGACAGCATTAAATGAGGGTCGCCTCTGGGCCTCTAAAAGTAAGTAGAAAGATTTCAGTAATTTAATATTTTCACAACGATGCTTCCAGGAGCGAATGAACGCGCAACGAGAAAGAGCTGATTAAATTTACGGGTGAACGAAATGATTAGATCCACAAATCGTTTAATTTCATGAGTTCCATTTTCGCTCTGCTCTATAAGCGGCTTAGGTCGACTCAAACTGAAACGGGAAATATAGGGAATTATTAATGGAAAAAACATTTATACCGGTACCTAAGTAGGTAGTAAAAAAGATAAAAAATCAAATTAAATTGTAGGATTTTGCCTTTAGCTGTTAATCTAGGAACTAAATTGTATTAAAATAAAATTGTGGCAAACATTATTGGTTGATTCTAAAGTGATATTGGACATGTTTACACTATTTTTGTTTACTTTGTTTGGTAGAAAACAAGCGTGATATTGGTCTAAACTTGAACAAGCCTAATACGATTCTATATTGTAGGTTATGCAATGTACCGAAATTAGGTTACGATAACTTTAAAACCGTCTGTCTAATACAGCCTCTGAAGGACAGATATCGTGACAATTGTTCACCTTACCTTACCTTTGTTAACAATTTAAATTCTTTTAGTGACCTCTGTCTCAGTGTTTTCCCTCGAGGTTTAGCATTTTGTACCTCCAGGAGTATTTTGTAGGTCAAATGGAGGTATTACTAAAAACCGTAATACAAAGTTGGGGTGAGGCGTTTTATAAAAAAAAAAGACAGCCCCTTAACTTCATTAAAATTTCAATGCTTTTGACAGGAAAGCAGATAGATTTCAAAGTGAAAGTGCTCAGTTGGAAACATAATTGCCGTCGTCTAAATATAGCCATCCCAAGTCTTGTTAACCAGCAAAGCGAATAAAGTGGGTTCAGTTCAGTAGTTACTTAAAACGGAAAGTTATAGTGATCGTTACTGTTTATAACAATTGAATTTGTTAATAACTTGCCTAACGACAGCTGGTAGGTCCTCTTGACACAAAAAAAATGTGAATGTTGCTTTATAATCTTTTCAGTTTTTTTTAGTTTTTTTTTATTGCCCGAAGGGCTGACGAACGAAGCAGACAGGCCACCGAAAGGCAATCATCGTTCCCTATAGACACGTGCAATAGATGTGTCGCACAATATTGTAATAGTAACACAAAAATAAAATATGTGGCGAAAAAGCTGTTTTAAAAATACACAATTGTTTCTTTCGAACTTATAATGTGTATCACATATCTCTTCCTAATCGCCGAAACAGATTTTTAAGAAATATTTTATGTTTATTTGAGAATATTCCTATACATTAACAAGATACCTACAATAAATGAACAACGAAAGAAAATAAGTTTAAAAGGTTGGTTGATGTCTGTTTTGACGTAAATAGGGGATTAGAAAAAAAGTATAATGTTATAAGAAGACAAAATTTTTAACCATTTCACAGATTAATAATGTTTTGTACAAGACAAACATTTTCTTCAAAAGCCCTCGTAAAATGTCCTTCGTCTCCTATAATTTACTTTACCCCTCGAAACTTGAATAACTCAATGGAATTCTCGATTTAATTTTAAAGTAAAACTAATTGAAAATAACTGATTTAGGGACAACTTTAAAGTAATTGAAATATAAATGAAGAGCGGTTCATTTGTCCTAACCTTAACCTAAGTCCCATCAAAGCAACCAAGGTTTTTTTTTATGTTATTAAGATAGCAAACGAGCTGACAGTGCCACCAACACCTTTTTTTTGCCGTCCATGGACATCGTAACGAACTTCGAATAGGACTAAGGCGGGACTGATAGTTGGCTAGTAGGTCCTGTTAGTAATTGATGTTAATGAGAATATTAGCTGTCGTTAATTCGATAGTGTGGGGATCATGAAAGTTAGAACTATTAGTACAGATTAGTCCTGTTAGTAAATGTTAGTAGTCCGGTTAGTAATCGTTAGCGTATGTCCCACTGGGACTTGTCCCACGTGGATAGGTACATACTCGGACAGACAGACATATTATTATTTAAAAAAATGTTTTGGACTCTATAAATGACAAACCTTTCGAAAAAAAATTATGTACACAATGGACCTCGTTACAGTTTTGTTATTGGTATAGTTACGTCAATACAGTATTTTAGGATAAGGTCACTTTATATTAATCACAGGTATTTTTCCATCCACACTAAGAATAACATTCTAAAATAATAACTCATAACTTGAAGGTGAAGTGTTGAAGGTACAAAAGTAGGAAGGTTATAAATACAAAGCAGGTAGAACTAGAACCATGGTTGACCCATTCCCTTTGAAGGTAAACCGTCATATACAGTTCAAAGTTTTCCGGCGAGGTAATTTAAACTTCTACAGTCCTCAATCTTAGAAATTATTAGGCCTAAAGTCCGTTTTTTACTTGCTTTTTTTAAAACTAAAACATTCATTTTCTAAGCTTTTGGAATATTAAAACATATTTGATATTAAAATGATGAAATCGCTTAAACATTACCTAGCTACTGGAAAAGTGTAAATAACATGAAAATGCGTGATTTCCGTGACAAAGATTACAGAAATCTGCGTGCTAAATAGAACAAATTAAAAAAATGGACTGTTTATAGCTACCTATTATACACTACCGGTCACAAAAATCGAGCCATCCTGTTTTTCTTGACCTTAATTTTGACATCTAGGCTAACTTTATTTTTGTACTTCATTGATTTAACATAAAAAGCAGCTTGATTCGTTTCAGATGTCCTTAAGTGCTCCTGGATGTCCTAAATAGGAAAATAATGTTAGCCTAAATGTCCTAAAAATGTGGGGTAATCGAATTCTGGTGTAATCGAAATGTGATGAGATAGTCGTATTATCATGGTGTTAATTAAATTAATAATTCTCGCGATATGTGCACAATAGATGTCGAAAATATTACGTTACAACACAGTATTAGTAAGCCTATTATAAAGAGCAAACTGAATATGTAGTCTCAATTACGTACGAATATTAGATATAATTATTAATGGCTGTTAGCGGTTTCTCTCGCTATATAAATTGAGTAAGTACAAGGCAACTTCTTAAATAGGTATAGGTAATAGACGAAATCGAGTTTTACATTGCATGTCTAATCAGTTACCTACTACTAATATCTAATTAGACTGCCACTGGCATAGTTATCTCACTACACCTTATTGGGTGGATCTC
>LGAG01018921.1:457395-487906 GCA_001278395.1 Lerema accius
GGATGAAATAGGGAATTAAAGTTTGTATGAAAATTAACCAAATTTTAAAGCAAGAAGTTTTCAAATTCGTGTTTGGGTGTATGGTTGAAAAGAATGAAGAACCTTATTCAACGATTCTTTTTAATCAACTCTTAAGGGGGTAAATATCACCGCAAAATTAAAATTTCCGCAAGCAAAGCTGCGGGAAACAGCTCGTAAAAAATAAGTCTCTGTGTAGGGTAACCTGACATGATGTTTGTATTACGTAAGGCCACGTGGAATCGTACCGTAGTAGGTCGCAGTCGCACTATCAGAAATGGGTCGCCATCTCACCCCACCGACAAATTAAACCTTCCCCTAGTATTCGAGCAGTGCACTCTCAAAAATGACGAGGTCGTCAACATCCCCTAATTTAAAAATGTCCACAAAAACTGTGACATCATTTTTCGAGTGACTTGCAACTTGCAGCTAATTTGAGTGGAACTGCAATTTTGGTGAAACGAGACCTAACCGCTTCATACGTTTGCAAAGGTTTGAGGTAGAATTATAGTAACTATCGTTCGTAATAGTAGTGAGGCCTCAATACGCCTACAGGCTACACGTTCAAAACTTTGTGCCGCTTCATTTCTGTTCATTATCATAGTTGTGTAGCACGTAGTCTTTTGTTTGCTATTTCTGTTTGTATGGGCGCTTAGCTGAGCGACCTGAAGCGCTATTACTCATTGTTATGTATCTAGTCCTCTATAAAGTGCTCTATAAAGTTTTTTGTTAAACAAATATTGTAACAGCCTTTCTTTTGACCGTCTGTTGAACCATGGCGTTATAAACATTAGTACCTATCGATTATAATTGAAAATTAATTGCGTAACAAAACTTCAATGGAAATTAAATTTTTAATTAAGAGTACACGTTAAATACAAAACCGAGATTACTTAAACTACAAGCAATTATAAATCGTCATGGCAATTAGCTTTTTATTCGCGAAAAGAAATTACAAATTTTTTTGTTCATCTCTTATCGTTCCCATTCTTGATTTCGCTGACGCAAGCTTTTTATTACAGAAGAGCTTTTAATAGGCGGAAAGCTTGCAAAATGTATATTTTCGCTTTATTTTCGGTCTCAGGAAATATGATCGTGTTTGTTACTTTCGCTAGCAACTCAAGTGGCTTATCCGTTTTCGCAGAAGCTTGTGTGTACATTATGTCTACTTCGCACATATTGCTTAATCCCAAATTCCCTATCTATTTACGTGAACGGTGCCTTTCTTTTCCTGGTCCTCCATTTACTCCTTGTAAATTCCACTTTTTTTTTTAAATAGCGATTGTAGCTATATATTATCGTTTAAAGTTTGAATTATGAAACTTGACAATTTTATTAGCTAAACTTAATTCATCGTTGCCGATAAAAAATTGTAACACAACTTTGTGGCAGCTAATCTTTACTTAACTCAACTTATACCTGTCGTAGGACGCTATTATTTAAATTAAAATTACTAATTATCATGTCTGCTCAACTGATTAAAATCATCTTATAAGTAGATTGTCACTGGTATGGCTCAGGGGACGCCCTCTGCAATATGACACGGACAGACGCGAATTAACTCCATCTTCAATGATCCTTTTATACGAGGCGACGTGCCCCGCATACACTAGCTATTCTTAGAAATTCGATTTAAAGTACTGACATAGAAAAAAAATTATAGCCCCCGCGACGGTTATGATATATCAGAGTCTGATACTTGGCTAGTGCGAAACACTCATAATATTTCTCAAAGAACTTCACAATACTTAGAGGACCTACTTTGTGGTCAAATTTCGACCAAAACTATGTCAACAAAAACTAAAGACCTGCCTGGTCGATGCCAATGTCAACATCGAATGTATACTTATTAACATAGCTTTACTGACGACTGTGTGCTTTGTCTATTCATAAACTGTGTAATTGTGTTAGTTTTGTTTTAAATTTGAAATGTGTTTGTAACTGATATTTTAAACGACTTAAGCATAAAAATAAAATTTACTACATGTTATTTATTATTACGTAACTAAAACATTCTTAGCGAATCTCTGCACGCTATGCTAAAGAATTGTTATAGGTTATCTTTTATTTACGTAAAGTACATTTGCAGCTATGTACGCCAGGCATGTGCTGGCAATATATACCTAAGTATATCACAGTCATAAAAGTTTACCGTATTGCAGTACAGATGATAATCTCGTGAATACCAATTGACTTGTTTCAGTTAAATTATCAGCCTGTGTACGCACCATTGCCTCGATAATGGCTGTTATTAAATGCTTATAATATTTTATACTTTATTTTATTCCATTCGATTGCTTTGGTGTGGATTTTATGATAATTGTATAGGGTGATTTTGTTTTGGAAAACTTGAAAAGTCACTGGGTTCTTACTTTTTAGTTATAGATACATTTCTTTTGATTTTAATGATATCATGTCTATTGGGTACAAATGATTTAAGTCACAAACTATGTAAGATCTTAAAATTTAAGTGTACTCTTTGATCATATCCCATAAATGACTTCAAAAGCCCCACCTTAGGGGCACACTATGAACATTTTAAAATCGACCTTATTTGTAAATATGTAAAAACTACATTCGTCCACCCATTTAGTTGTCTATACAATGTAGCATTCATGTTTTCTAGGTCACTGACATTCTCAAATAGATATCACAGATTATATAAGAAAAAATACTGTCAAGTATTTCCAAATAGAATACCGCATAGTCATGTTTGATTTAAAATCTTTGAGATGTTATTTACATCATTTTACATATTTAAGTCTACATAACACAGGTTTCTAAAACACTTTCCAATGAAACCTACCGTACTACATTGATAGTAATTATTACATCACAGCCTGTTACTGATTACAACTGGTTTATACGTGGTATGAATGAACTGAAAGGCGACCTAGTTTTAGGGGTGAGTATTACTGGCATCGTAATTTGTGTACAGAGAAGCTCGGAAGCCAGATAATGGGGTAGTGTGATACAGAGCCGACGGGAAAACTAGGAGTAAAGCAATATTCACTATCTAGATAGACACGGGATACTATGACGACGAATAGGTAGAGTGCTGATCAATACTGTCGGCTAGGTTTGATTTTTCTATTGTTTTAGAAATGGAATCGGTATTCATAGACAATAGAAGCAGCTGTTTGTATTGCAGAAAGTGAAAAGGGTTGTTTCTTTCGTAGGTATATTCCTTTCAGTAAAAATATTAACGCACTTTTTACCTTTTAAATTGTTTTACAACGTTTAACGTACAAAAAAAATATTTTTTTTTACACACGTCAAGGAGCAAAGGACTATGTCTTACTCTTTTATTGTACTTACCTACTAAGTGAGAAATATTTTTGACATTACTCTGTGTTTGACCCAAAGTTTACGCGACCTGGATCACACAGATCAACGTTTAGAATTGTTCTCAATAAGTTTTTCTAAATATTTTGTATCTACAACTACCTACAAACACTAAAGTTGTCTTGTAGCTTCTGAAGTTGTAAGCGTCGTCAGCCAACTATTGACTTGCAAATTTTATCTTATGTTCCTATTTTGTTAACGCTACTTGTGTTTTTCGGAATACAGCTTGCAGTTGCAGTTACAGTTGCAGTCTCATAAGATGTGTTTCTAATATCTAAAAACTTTCGCCACTAGTCGTTATTAATACATATGAATTTAAGCTTAGTCATGGTGGAATGTCAATTTTAACAAAGCTGATAGTTCCGTTTAGATAATGTGTATTCAATCATAATGTAAAGGGTTTTTGTTTGCTTAAGTTTTAGCAGACCTAATATACTACTAAACTACCTACCAATGTAAATTTTATCTATAATAAATATATTATAAAGAGGAAGCATTTCTGTTTTTGTATGTATGTTTGTAATGTTTTTACATAAAAGCTACTGGACCGATTTTAAAAATTCTTTCAGTATAAGAAAGCTGCATCTTCACTAAGCGACATAGGCTGTATTATTTAAGAAAAAAATAGGGATCTCTAATAAAAAATTAATAATGTAACCCAAAACGGGTAAATAAATTTGATATTAAGTATAAATAAAATTTCACGTGTTTGTACCTTACATGAAGAGCCGTAATATAGAGTACTTTTTATCCTAGCAAACGTTTTTGTCCTTGAGGTATAGCAGGTAAAAGGTCCACCGAAGCGAAGCCAGGGCGGTTCACTAGTTATTTAATACCTAAGTATTTACATTAAGTTTGATTAACGACGTTATCCATTTTACAATTTCCATTCCAATTCTTCTTACTTGATCGCCTTGTAAAAATGCATTGCTAAACATGACATTTGTTATAATTTAACGTAATTACATAAATAAGTTTACAAAGTAAATATTTCACATTAACCTAGTTATCTTGTATAGTCTCGCAACAATCATTAACAATGAACATTTGGCACATAATTTCATCAATTTATTTAATATCAGTTGTGTAAGTAAATTATAATTAATTAAAATATAGTTAAGATTCGCATTGAGAAGCAGTTGTGCAAACGCGTCATACGTGAAGAATAGTGAAGTTTTTATTGTGAATTAATTTATTAGGTTATTGACAAAGCTGTCGTGTAACCGGTTATAATATTTATTATCTGTGATAGAGATGATCAGGTGGTTTAAATGGTCATTGGGTAACGCGCTGTGGCCTGTGACGTAACATGTGCAGCGGCCTTACCGCACTCTTGCGCAAAACATACCACATAATGTGTAAATCGAAAATTTCATAAGTAATCCGTGAAAGTAACCGATTCATTTCTCTGTACACTTGCGGCAATATAACTGGTGAATTAATTCTTGATAATCCTACTAATTGGACCAGATTTTTCTTATATGAGTACAAACTTCCATTATGTTGCCATGCCACAATAATATGTTGTAAATTCTTTTAAGTATTCAAAATTATAAAGAAGTTCTCTTGGCTGTGATTCTAAGAATCGCGGCGAAATCTGTTGCCAGTATAAATATAAGTACAATATGAATCTAAATAATAGAGTACCCAACCTACTTACTTAGAAGTCGTAATATTGCAGATATTATCAAACAACTAGCGCAGTTATACAAGACATTATCGTTCTAAATCAATAAATTAATACCAGAATTAGGAATGTCAATTAATAACTAAGCCGAGATAAGGACCTTGATGTTTAATGTTTGTCGGCGTAATAAAGAATAAAATGTGCCCATTTAAATTGAAATATAGTACTTATGTAATAAATGATAATTTGAAATACATTTTTAAAATCATATTTTATAATAAATTATCATGTTAGAATTTTTTTGGACATAAAACAAAAATGTTATTAAATGTGACGCAGTAGGTAGCCAGGTACATAATGAAGAAATGTAAAAGATTAAACTTTAAAATTTGAGTGTTTGTTTTTGTATGTCATTCACATAAAAATAATTACTTTATAACATCTACTGTTTGTCTATGGATAGTTTAAACAAACTCCTTCGAGCCTTTACCATACAGAGTAGACTACAGTATGGCTTGATACGATCACTGGCCACCAGAATGCACAGACTGTTGCGTTTGGAACAAAGAAGTAAGTTCGAATTTCGAAATTCAACATCGCGCCGATCATGGGGTGAAGAATGGTCGTGATCGTGAAGTAAAAACTCCCGCCAAAAATAAAATTATTATCCCTCGTTATACGCAATGTTATCTAAAGTAATTTGGTATTTTATAGATTTTTTGATGTTAACAGGTTTATTTTATGCAGCTCAGTGTAGAATAATAAAATTACAATGATAAACAGCAATTTATAAAAATTCAAAAATGTGATCTTTAGTTTTTTTTAAGTCATAAATAAAATTAAATGTGAGACATCTTTCCTGGTAAGTAGATACCTACCTCATATTGTTTACTGTTTTTTTTTAAATATAACTATTATTTATCGTAAGTATTTTTGTGTTCTTGTGAATAAAGACGAAGCGCGAAAACTTTGTGTAGAAAATGTTGAAGTCATCAATTATTTTCTGATGATTATAACAGATATTAAGTTTGTAAGTGGTATATTTTAGTAACTATTGTGATCAATATTCGATGCTTCCTTTTGCTTCTTTATAGGTACCTACTCGTAACTCCTTTTACTATAACTCGTATTTTGCACAAGCCTGAATGCTTTATCGGGTAAGGCGACTAGTCTTACAGTTCAATGGATAGAGTTATCGCTCGTCGCATTACCTGCCCGTCGACTAGTAACTTAGATACTCAACTGCTTATCTTCAGTAGGTCGTGCTCAACAAAAACTTGACATCAATGATATTTTATGCTATGTTACGTTCTTACTAAACCTACAAAAAAAGTGTCCGGCATCTTTATAATGTTTTTTTTCTAGTTTGTATTCTTAAGGTGAAATGGCCCAATGAGGTTGTTTAAATGTCTCATATCTAGATATTGCATAAGTCTCTGTACTGGTTTCAATTTCGCTTCGTTGTCAACTGGGATAATTACTTCAATATTACTGGAGAATATGAATATGTTATTAAATATTTCAAAACAGTCAATTCTACATTTATTATAACTATAATCTTTATGGTTTGGTACGTCTAATAAATCATTTTCACTTTATTGCGGTCGAAAATCCACACAAAAGTAAACTCAATCAATTTGTCAATTTAGATTGGTAATAAAGCATGGTATGATGAATAGACAAATGGAGTGGCTATTCAATTTGGCTGTATAATGGGCTCGCCTCAAATAATTCGATCTATTCACCATAGTTCATCTGTCAGTGACTGTTGATGTTGACACGCTTCGGTAATTTATTCAGCCCACATCATCCGAACAATACCGGCTTTCGTAGTGGCTTGTCTACTATGGCGTTGATTGCCGAGTCCCTACTGAAGCAGAGAGCGTCGAAATACTGAATTTATAACTCGCTGTGTTTACATTGGGTCGGATATGGATTAAAATCTTGCATGGGATGGACGTGCGGAGCAATAATAATAGTGAGTTTTGTTAGATTTTAGGGAAAAATGTTAGCTAAGGCTTAGAGAAGCTCAGTCTCTTTGTTGTAAAAATCGTCAGATATCGTTAAAAGCCTCAATATAGCTTTTTATATACCTTCACTATTACACGTCAAAATAGTTTTGTTACATTTTTTCACCAAAATTTTCTTAATTTTTACAATTAAATAGAAGGCTTAAATAATATCAACTACCGAAACAGAAATAGATGAGTAAACTTAGAAGGAAATTTTCGTTCTCAATATAAAAGTTACCGAACATGTATTCTCGTGGAGTTTGGGCGATAACTCAAAATTTTTACAAACGAAAATTTGGTCATACATAAAATTTCCTTGGCCAGTTGCCAATGCATTCTTTTCATGTAAGTTACTTGAGATTTTCAAACTTTTACCTCTTGTGGACTCATGCGGACACAAGTTTCATCGAAAGCCATTGTCAAAAAACACTGTCTTTTACATTAATTTCGACACAAATGTTGTAATAAGGATTTATAGAAACACTTTTCAGTACGGCGCTTGTCTCCAAGCCCAACAGTGCCAACTGTCAACACGCACATGTAGCATAAAAATTGCAAAAAAAGAAATGGAATGTAAATGAAGTGGAAATTTATGTGTTACAAATGTCGCAACGCGCCTTCTGTCGCTCGTATATTGTGGACTGAAGACAGCTGACGGGTGGAAGGGAAGCCAAAGAACCGTCCTAGTGTGGAGCAATCGAAACTGAGCAATAACGCTTGCACAAAATTGCCATGTTTCAAAACTTAACACCCCAGTAAGCATATTTCTTCGTATTAATTAAACCTTTTCCTTATAAGTATGTACGAAATATGAGGAAAAAACTCCTATTGCAACATTGTAATTGGAGTTGTATTTGTTTATTAAAATGTGTTAATGTATCTATTGCAACTTCTGGGCCACATTGGATTTCATGTTTTTTAGTGTATCGGTGAAAAGTAAAACAATTAAACGTGTGCCTGGGTAGATAGTAAGTACTACGATTATAATGTTTTTTGGTGAAAACTATGAAGCTATGATATTTTTGCTTTGACCAGGAATAGAACCTGAGACCCTTTCCTCCACAGGCAGTTATAAAAACTCAACAAAGTCGTTTAATGATAAACCGCACATGATATAGATGTCAAGAAAAAAATTGCATCATTTAATTAAATAAATGAAAAAAAAAACACATTTTATGAAAATAGAGTCATCAACGATGTCCAGTTGTACCTACAAAACGTTAATTCAGAATGATCGATCGTAGTAGACATGAACTTGAACCGTTTCCTCGACTTTTCTTTTCATGTTGTCTTTATTGCATCGGTGTAAATACAAAAACATGAGCAAAACGCAATAGTGACCGGTAAGTAGGACAGCGGCCGACCGTGACTCCGTGTCCACGCGACACCGACAACGACTACCGATCATCACTCAACGACTCAGAGAACGTCATAATTGCATTATTAAGCAATTACGGAAAAACACGTTAACCTCGTAACTATATGTGTATAATTTATTTGAGGTTTTTTAATAACTAAGGTTGCAGCATCCGGTAAATAAACAACATAGTGATATCAGCATGTTTGTTGTTCCTTTTTTTCGGTTGGTATTTTTTTCGAATTTTCTAGCTTACTTATTATTAAACGATCACGGAAATACACGTTAACCTCGCACTAATCTTTGTATTTTTAGTTAAGGATTCTACTAAGGCTTTAAAATTCGGTAAAGAAGCAAAACACTGATAGTATCAACGTATTTTTCCATTTGTTGCTCGGTCCATACGAACAACAATAATTATAGCGTGATGGAAAAGTAACATCGAAACATTATCATAAACCCATTTTTACAATATTAATGGGACTGTCTTTTAATTTTGTTACTATTAGGCAATCTTCAATAAAATTATCTAAATTGTTTCAAATAGTACTTTCAAAATCTTAAAAATTCTAGGAAAGCCAATATTTTTATAATGAGAAATTGTTTTTGTACGGCCGAATTTTTGTAAAGGAGTTACAAAAAGTTTCTTAATATTTTAAAATCCTATCCAAATGAAAACTGTTGCTTTTAGATACTTTTATCTTTCCAAGAAATATAAAATTTTCCCTATTTTGTAATACTCGTACATTACGTGACTTCGCAAAGGAATATCAAATTTTACACATTCAATAATTGAAATTCAGAAAGCTGATTGATATACCTACTGAAGATTTAACTGCGAAATATGTGATAGTCATAAAAAATCTGGGCCACATCGGTAATAATAAAGTTATACAGCATATTAGCGGAAAACCGAACTTTTTGGTACTTAAAGAAGAACAAAAGCTATTAACTTGATGGTTAAACGTAAGAGTTTCAACACACTGGTAAATGGTTTTTTGATGACCGGATGCTGGGTATTTAAATGCACTTTCGTGGTGAATTAGATTAACAATGCTCTGATGAGAAACTAAAAACACATTTGTCCTTTAAATCTTTTAGAAATTATTGTTTTCTACAGCAAACCGAAAGTTTTTGTCGTGATAGTACAGATAGTTATTACATTACTATACAATTACTTTTTATCAATATAGAAACTATCGTTTTCTCGTTATATCGCTATTGGTTGGTTATATGTTTGTGAAATACAATTAAATACATTTCGACCTTCAAATTATACGTACAAACAATACAGAATACAAACAATACAGCCTGCATTTCTGTGAATATTTCCGACAAGATTGAAAGCAGTAATCCTTTCAAAGCAACTCGAGTAAGTACATTACGAATTAAATTTTCAAGAGCAAAGTCTTAAGGAATTGGAGTTTAAAAATTGCCTTGTAACATTTATGAAAAATATGCTGTTTATTTAATTCACCTTTGAATCAAACTGTAAAAAAAAAGAAAAAAATATTGGAACTAAAAATAAAAACGCTTAAATTAGAAACATAATGCACTGTCAAAAGTCCATTCTATAATATACAAATAATTCAGTTTCTAAAATACCAAAACTTATACCTACAGTCATAAATTTCAATTATCGGAGTCCTTTATCATGTTATATTAACTTGGAAACGTAAAGCCTCCCTTAACTAACCACTTTAAACCATGGTAAATATTTCGTAGCATTTGTGTAATAATATTTACTCAAATTTACAAACATAATTGCTAATCAAACGCGACTGAGGGAGACAAGATAAATTGCCACAGAATATTGAGACTTCTTCGGAACATAGCGTAAGAGCGTGTTATTAAAATTACATTAGGTAGACATTTTTCAATTGGAAAACGTCATAGTTTGATGATTAATCAATGTAATAAATCAAAGAAACGTGCAGCGGGACAGCAAATTGAACGTGGACTAGATTTATTTTCAGAAAATATGTTTGAGAAATGAAAAATGTATAATATCAACCATTTAGATAGTAGCTGCATTTACTATCAAAGTATCAACGTCATTTTTTTTGCTGTGCACAAGACATTCGTCCTCTGATTTAAAAACAAAATATAAATGATGATGAAATGATTATTACAAAATCTAGTGCTGCACTAACCGATTTCAATATATAAAACAAAATTACTAAATAGGTCGTAAATTTATAATATTTCTTTAAAATTTTAATATTAATAATTTGGGGTTATAAATATGGTAATTTGTTTGTAACTCGAATAATTCGGTAGATGCCCTTCTCAGCGTAGCCATGAAACGAATTCTCAATAAATCAAAATACATAATTTTAATAAATGAATATGTTTACTAACTCATATTTTTATGATGAGTCAGTCATCATGCCCTTTTTATACATGATCGACAGGGTCACAACTATTATAATAAAAAAGTTATACTTCTATAAACAAGCAACAAAATAATATATATTTAAAAACAGATAATTACGTAATTGATCGAATGATAGATATGCATAACAAATGCATAACAATATTGTAATTATCTCGCAACTTGAATCACTAATTCTAAAACAACATTCACTTCTGCGATACCTACTTATGCTCCATCTTGAAATTGGAACAAGTTGGGAAAATTGACAGGCTTTAGTAGCCATCACAGAGCAATGAATGTATCTGTTACATGTAGCCATAAACAAAATATTACTCGGGTAACGATCGTTGGAAAATAAAATTTTATCGGCAAGTACTTATGTCGTTACCGCAAAGTAGATGGATGCAGGGGAGTAAACAACTTTGGTTTAAATTTAGCAAATTATTAAGATTTATTGCTCATAAATATTGGTAGTAATGCATGACTAGGTACTAGGTTAATCGTATTCGACAAATAAATAAATAATAAGTAGTCAAAATTGTACTTAATAATTGTAGCTAACTATAGATACATATACCAAAAACAGATTTTATCGTTCCATATTTGTTTTAATCGCAACGTTTATAATTTTTCATAATTCCAGAAAAATATTTCTCATTTTATTTCGTCACATGAATAATACAATAACCTGTTTTGTAAATAAATGCATACAGAAGCGAGGCAGTATAATCGCTCTTACCTTGACCCGCGGAACAAGAGTGGCTCGGAACAAATTCAGTGAAAGAATGGGAGTTCACTCGACAGCATTTCCCGCTTAATTAAAAAAAGCCTCAAGCGAAGAAATAATGACAAGGTGGGGTTTACCGCTCCGCGTACCACATATTACTATATTATACCATACTATACAAGTAATTATACAGCTTCCACTTTGCGACACTTCTTTCCTAAAATGCTAAAAACGCTTCTACTGAGCCTACATAACAAAAAAATGCCAACATAACTATTTTAGCAATAACGATGGGTTGTAATAAAACAAATCTAACCTATCATGTATTAAGGTTAAATATGTTTACACTGTTAGCACTCTAGTCCAAGAAAACTAGATCAAATCAGAAAATACAATGCACTATACATAACAATCGAGCGATCAAATAATACTAAACAATATTGCTTTCAACTTATTTGTGGGTCACGGGTGTTTATAACATATTATGCCAGAGAGAAAAGTTTGTAACATAAAACTCAAGTTAAATATTTCACCATTGGATCCTGTAACAAAAAAGAAAATCATTGTACATATACCTATACAGAATATAAATATGGAAGTTCGTGTCAGCTGCGGAAGCGATATCGGTAATTCAACAATGATAGATTTCCTTCTCAACTTGGAAAATTTTGCGAGGACATGGCACATCTCATGAATATAAATACCGAGACCAATCTTTCACAAATTAATCTAAACTTCTTTGATTTGGAGCTACTACTTCTAGAGATTTTAAATATATCCCTATCTCTCTCTGTCTTCACTAGGATCACATTATTTAAGATCTTGACCCAGACGTGAAGCTTTTTTCATGATGATCTTCGGTATCTCTAGGTAGTTGAATACCTAACCCGATCATTTATTAGTCTCTTACCCTAAATTTTACCTCCTCCTATTTCTTAGTTTCTAGTCTCCTAGCAATATGTAAAAATTTAAGGATATTTTTTTTGTTTTCAGTCCAAGATGCATCAGGGCAATACAGCACCAACATTCTGTTCGGCAGCGAGTACTGGATGGGGTCACAGAACGCATGCCGAGACCTACAGCTAGCGCAGTACTATGCGCAGACGCCGCCCTTCGCGACCACCTTCTACGTCGCTAAGATCAACCTCACCGTGGACGCCGACCATCTACCTCAAGTATAGTTTTCAATTTTACACCTTTTTACTCAACTGTTCCGAATGATTTTCGAGAGTATGTATGTATGTCCTCTTCTTTGGCATGTACAGCCAACACGGTTTCTCAGATTTTAACTTTGTAAGGATTCAATGGATTCGTCTCCATCATTACGACGCCTATAAACCCCAACAAATATGTTTTAGCAGTAGAGGTTTTGTTTTCCTAACCTGTTTGTTATTGAGAAAGAAATATCTAAATGTTTACGTTTTCGGTAAAGGTTCCAGTGAATACTCTAAATTGCCTTCAACGGCCATTATCCGACACTTAAAGGATGCTCCAAGATTTTGTGGAAATACACCGCCGCTGCCTACTTTTACGCAATTTCAGGCATATTGTTCGGAGAATCTTTAAGCCCCTTACTTTACCTTTCCCTAAATTCTACATTAATGGGTGAATGCTTAAATCGAAATTAAATTCTAAAATGTCAGCGAGTACGTTTCACATTTTTGAGCGGTAGCTATTAAGTTTAACCTTTTTTATGCAGTGGCCGTGATTCATGTAAGTAGATCGAAACATTTGCGTAATTTAATACTAGTTAATAATGACAACCTCGATCTATTGATAAACCAAATGAATTAAGTAATTTGCTAGCGAAAGTGTGCAGGCTTAGACCAAAGACAAGGAACCTTGGCAACGAAACTTGTAAGACAGTAGACACGGTCGTAATGTATAAAAAATCTATAGATACACTCTTACCCGCTTATTAATAACCAATGTTTAATCGATATCCTAATCCTGGTTTATTAAAATTGAGTGTTGTCAAACACGGACAAAGCTCAGTCTAAACCCTAATCGACTAATCCTATTATTAGCTAGACCGAGTGTTAATTTAAACCTTTAACAAGGCTGTAAAGTTTTAATTATCGCCATCTAAGATAGAAATAGTCATGAGTCCGAGCACGTGCTCAATAAAGGCTAATAAATTTAATTATGACATCATTAATGAAAGTCCTTTCAGTGGCTAACATTAAGTAACGACCTAGTTTAGAAGCGTGTTTTGTTCAGTGTTCTAATTCTGAGCTAAAATATCCATAATCCCCATTGTGATAAAGTTTACTTTATAAACTCTGCGTAGTTTCCGTTTTGCGTACACTCTAAGATAGTCCTTTGTTTGCGGTTTGTTGTTGTTAGTTTTTAGAGTATAGCAGCAACGAAGAACTAGGGTAAATATCAAAGAACTTTGCTTTTAAAGTTTTCTATTCTTTGTCTATCTCACCGATTGATGGTTTGAACCAACAGATACATAAATCTCTATATGTATATAGATCTATTATATGGCTTTAATGTGGTAGATTAAACGCAAAGTGACAAGCAAGTTTGAAGTGAGATCAGGCAATCCGCTCTGTCTAACTTTTAATACTAAAGTTTTCGACGGGGACTCGGAGTACACAGTCACCAAATTTAATAGACTGAACTTTGGATGTCTGCTACAGGACTGCAGGTCAACTATTTTCAATGTCTCGGTCAGCAGTTCTTGACAATACTTTGTCAATTGCATTTAGCATAGCTAAGCAACTTTGGTTTATTGCTTGAATCTAATATCAGGCACATAACAAAGGCATAGATATATGGTGCTAAAATAGAGCAGGTCTTGTCGCTACTGTAATTTTATACAAATTTATGGCTGCAAAAAGATTAAAAACAAACTGAGCTTTCTTTTAATTTTGCGCGGTCAGTAAACATTAGGAAACTATACAGAATTTAAAAAACTGTTTATAAGTTTCATTATCTAAGAAGACTAAATACATGCGCCTTCTACATCTTCTATACTGTTTTTTGTTACTATTCGTGCCGTTGATAAAAGTCCTTCATAATTATTATATCTACAAGAACAACCTACTCATTCCTATCAGCCAAATAAAAAAAAAATGTTAGAAGATAATAACAGACAGTACTAACCCCATGTCCTATGTTGTGCAGAGCAGGTTGATGCTAGTGGGGCAGTGCTCCCCAGCTTCGTGCAGCTCGGGGTCAATGACCGCAGTGTTGGCTGCGTCTGAAGCCGCCGCAGCATCGCGTGCTGCAGCCGCCGGCATCGTGGCGTCTATACGCACGTTGTATGTGCGACCCGTGCCTGGCCCATACAACTTATTCCTTGACGTCAAGTTCCAGATACTCGCGTAAGTATTCTTAGCTATTAACATGATCATTATAGAGGGACTTAAGCTGGTCTAACACGGACTTCAAACAGTCGACGCTGTTAGCTTTAAGCAGTTGCTTGCGGTTTGATTGCCATACACGAGCATCTTAAAGTAAGCGCTTCATACAATCGCGCACGCGGTCTACTTACTTCAAGCTGCTGGCAGCAAGCCTTTGAAGGAGTATGTCGATAACCAGCTTTAACGTTATTTAAATGTAGATACAAGCAAAGCTTCCGCAAACGAAATAGTTACGTTAGCGATATTATGTTCGCAATTTTGTGCACGTCGGTAACATTTATTCAGTTTTGTATTTCATAAAATGGTATATAATATTCGAACAGTGTGTGGATTTTGTTTGAGTCTTAAGATTTGGTTTGAATGTCACGCAATACTGTTTTTTCATGCCTTAAGCCTGAATTTCACTGTTACCTTAATCTTAGAATTTTTTATTCCAATAGAAAACTTCTTTAACTAAGTTTTAAAGCATGTACTTGAGTAAGCACACGCGTCCACTTTTGAATAATAAAACAAGTAAACTAATTTCAACTTGCCGATGAATTTCGTCCTCCGGAAGTTTTTCGCTTCATGAATACTTCATGTAATGGAAAACTGGTTATTTTAAATGAAGTGGCATAATTTCCTTCCTGGTTACTTTACATATAAATGCGACTCTTGACCGCAAAACTAGTCTCCGCTACTTTACTATTTCTTCTATTTGTTTTAAGTACGAAATAGTTTATTACGATTATTTATGGAGTTGCAGCGATTTTCATGAGAGATAAGAAATAACTTCGTTTTACACGACCAATTTTATTTGCTCATCGTCGATGTTATTAATTCATAGTGGTAGAGTTTTTACATTAACACTTAGCTAATCTACTCGTTCTACAAAATTGCAATATTTTTGAACCTATTTCCGTTGTATTCCCTGATGTATTTTTTTTACCTTTTAGTAACTTAAATTCAACACCAACGCTACTGTTTTATTACGCATCCTTTGTGGATATTAAAAGATTTACTTACCAAGGGATGTTTACGACAGCTCGCAAACTTCATTATACTGTTTAGGGTTGTTTAACGTAAGCGTCGCCGTGCCGTACCTCCCGTGAACACGCGTTAATTGCTACGTTTAATTAATATAACCGTAATCTACATTTATGATCACGATTTCCCTACCAGACAAGACCGAGGTATGCAAAGAAAGGGGCGACTAAAATTAGGCAAACTTATACAGTTATACAGCCTAGACAAATTTATACAATTCGCTATAAGTTTGCTTATTGGCCACTAGTGTTTGACATAATGTATGAAATTGAAATAATGACTTAAAAAATTAAACCAACTTCAGACGAAAAATAACGGATTAGCGACCTAGTTTTTGAGGTGAATTAAACGACGCCAGCAGTGTAGGTATATTTGTATGAAAATGTAGACGACTCTGTCGTCAAGTGAATCACCGTGCAGTACATTTTCATACGAATATGACCTTCTTCTATCGTTGTCGAGTCGTTCAAATAAATAAACAGCCAATATCATGAAATCATTTTTTTTCGTTTTATTCTTTCACTTTTAAAGAGAACGAGGAGAAGTTTGATATAAACCTTGCAGAAGGAAAATATCTGTATTAATCGCAAGCACGAGTACGTACCTCAGAGCTTCAAGTCTCTGAGAAGAGTATTGGCAATCACATTAGCTCTTTTACTGCTCACAGAAATATCGCAACATCAATGCGATGATACAAATAAAATACAACCTTCACTCAAACCTATAACGTAGTGAGTAGATTCAAGGCTGTTTTCGTAAACTGACATAGGCACTACTATATTATCTAGAATGCTAAAGCCTAACTTACATTCCACTCGTAAATGCTTATCATTAGTCTTTTGTTATGACGAAATTTCAATATGTCCATCTTAAGCCACTACCAATAAATATACAAAAAGCTAATGAATCACATCAACACCACGCGCAATATCCCAGCATTAAATGAATTTTGTCATTTGTAACCATTTAAACGTTCGAAATACACTTGAAAATAATCATATCCATAACTTTATACGATAAATACAATGTGACGGCAGAATTTGAATCTGGTTCCTGTCTTAGCAACTGAATCCACATTTAAATAATAAGCTGACAATGTTTAAGTATTAAAATACTCTCTCTGATAATATTGTTCAATGGAAAAATATGTAATGAATAACTATGACGCAAACATAACTAAACACGACAAGTTATTCGGTAATGGCTACCTACCTATTGAATCAATAAGTTCCATCGAAAACTAGACTGCTCTACAATTACATACATTGATTGATGGTAAGTGCTTCTCTGTCGCTTAATGCAATATCGCCATCGATAATTATGTTACGGTCCGTGGTATGTATTGAACAGTCATTAAACTATTGAGGCACTCGACACTTATGAATAAATTATTTACTAAATAAGTTCAAGAACTATACGACGTTTTTTGATGAGATTATATGAAAATAAATTAATACTGCGTAAAAGTATTAGACATCAATATTGAATAATTGGGAATAGAAGATATGATGCAGTGTTTGGTTACTAATTTAGTCATCTAAGAATGCGTTATAAATTTAGTACTTAGGTAATTAACATTATGGGAAACAATAGATATTTCGGCCATGCAATAAGTAAAGTTTTAATTGATAGCACATCGTTGTGTTTAAACATGAAATATTTATGATAAGTAGGTATCATAACTCAAACTCGAGTAAAACAATTTGGGCTTTCGCGGTCTCGAAAAATGGAAGAGCAATTATGACTCAACAGAAGAATTATGTTCATGGACGGTGGAGCTAAAATAAATCATTGGCGAATTAATTCAAACATGAACGTTTCCATTAGGATTATTGAAAGATAGCCATTTTAGATAAGAGTTTCATTTTAATCTAATCACTCCATCAATTTAACTCTGACAAAGTTTATTAGGAAGGATTGGGATGGAAACAATAGAAAACTTTTCGTTAATACTTGACGTGATGCGAAGTTGATAACAATTTATTGTTGTTAAAAGCTGATATTTTCTTACTACTTTCGAATATTGGGTACGATAGCTTCTTTTTTGTTTAATTTTTATGTAGATTTTATGTGTGTTTTAAAACCTTTCAATTTGGAGAAAATATAAATGTGGCTAAGATTAAATGAATTTCATTTAAAGTTACAATAGATTACGTTATAATGAAAAATGACATTTACGAAATATAGTAACTTTTACATTCACAATGAATTTAAATTCATTTAGACACACTATGAAAATTGCTCTGCGAATACTATCGGATACTTCGCTAGTTCGAAAATATGTCGATATTGTAAGCATATCAGCACGCTTCATTGCTCTGAATTCCAATGAAGTTTAAATGAAATTTGTTCCATTCCAACGTCAATTGTCATTGTCAAAATACCGAACAGATTTTATCGTTTTGGAATATTTATTTGCCATACTTTTCAATTCTCGATATTCATTCGGTTTATGAATATAAATGGAAAACCGCATTGATTTGTTTCGCGAAAGTTATTTAATACGATTAGATACAAAGAAATTAAAGGTTCTACAACCAAAACAAGAGTTTTATTGTCGTCTTAGGAGTGTTTTGAATGTATTTTAACAATTTGTTTTAAAGTCCTGTCTTAAATCGGATAAGACATCCGAAAAAAATGGGGAATTATTATAATGGTAATAAAATATCCAAACAACGTAGAACTTAGTAATAATTATAATACAGACAATGGGTTAAGCACTTAGAAGTTCGAAACATTTACTTCAATTAATGCTTCGACACAAGGAACGATAATAATTCATTCTGCGGTTTTGCAGTTTGAATAGCCAAAGTTTAGAATTCAACAAATCAGCCCCCAGCTTTCTAAACTGTCCATAAATCATAGTTTGCGAAATGTGTCAAGTCACGTACTTATAAGTTTTATCCCAATTCTCTAGATATGTAAGTATTAAAATAACATCTTAAAGGATTTCGAGTCCAACAAGATTTTGAATTTCACAAGTGCTTGAGACAATCTGGATTTCATAATAAACAAATTTGTCTCATCCCATTATTTTTCAATCCAACTTCGCCTTAAAAGTCATCTTTTTTAGGGCTATAACGTTAGCTGTATGATCCATCTTTTTCTAGTTATCTTTAGATCATTCTACGCTCGTGACTTCTAAAGTTTTGTCAGCTATTAACATAAAAAGACACCTCATAATTTTACTTCTTACCATAAAACTTTTTTATGTTACAGCAATGGGAAAAGTTATCTTAATGTGTTGTATATAGCTGAATCATTTCTTTTTTTTCTGCTCCTAAAAAGTGTCTGTGTTACCTGACTTTGTAAAGGTGCTGTAATGAAACAAATATTTTTTCTTCTTTTTTTTCAATTGTAATTTTTTGAGAGATTTATTATCTGTTATTTTGCAGGTCCGTGGTGCTGGTCGTGGGGCTGTGGATGTTGGTAGCGTCAGTGTATGAAGGCTACTTGGAGAGAAGATACCGGACTCTGATGGAGAAGCGGGATCTTGAGCTCGCATCTCAGAACAACAACCAAAAACTACCTGTTGGTACTTTCGTTTTAGAACTTCCATGCTAATACAAAGGCTGTCTGCTTTATAGCTCAAGTCGTGCAATATGTGCGATATTCTGGGGAAAGGAACGTCAGACTCGGAATTTATGTATATTAGGTAAAATATTTGGGGAGATGACATTCAAGTATGTTCGTTGGACAGCTCTCTATTGTTATATTGTAGAAGGAAGTATAGCAGAATAATTTGTTTGTCGAAAATTCGAAGTCGATTCGACAAGTTCTGATTTCGTCATAAGATTTTATAAGTAGTACTTATTCTAACAACCTCTTTTGTTGGGTATAGGTACGTAGTTAAGTCATGAAAAGTTGTTATAAACAATTCAAGCGAAGTGTTAAACTCTTCACTGTTTTAAAATGTTGACTGAACTAAATATTTATGAGGAACTGTTTTACATTCTAAAACGATGTGCTGTCTCGTCACAAAAACTTGAATAAACTTTGACCAAGATTCATAATCGCATTGTTTACTGTTTGGTTGGACATGTGGCTTTCTATAACCTAAGTTTTGTTATTCAACGAAGATCACTGGTAATGTAGCAACGTATAAATAACTCCGAAGAATGCTCTGCACAAACAATAAATTCAGTTCGAACGCGAGATAGTTTCGTCGTTTCTTCTCTTTCTTTAATGCATTTGTGTTTGTTCTGCTGCTATCTCTGAGTTTGTCGTCTGTTAGTAAACTATAGTTCCCAACAGACTTTCCGAAAAGTATCAAGATCCATCCATTATTTGTTATTCCGTCCTCAACTTCTTATAACTACATAATGGGTTTTATGATTTCTGGTCTCTGATAAAATAAATCGATTAAACAATAACTATTTGTAACTGCAACAATACGAGTATAAAAACCAAATGATATCATTGAATTGAAAAGATTCTCAATATTTTTTATTAATAGCTGACCAATTAATAGACGGTCAAATGTAATAATATCATTTGTATTTTTGAACATCACTAGAGATACAAGAGAGAAAGCCATTTATTAACATTTAACTGTTAATTCTATGAGGGTGATGATAAAAGTCTACGTCAATAAAAGCCTTATTTATATGCCCGAGTACGTACTCGTGTCGTAGGTACTATTGTCGAATTAAACTAGGCCAAGGAAGGTCAGGAGCAAAATGGCATTAAAGCTACCTACGATCATTATAGTTAGTAGTATAGCCTAAACATTAGACGCTCGCCTTGAAGATGGAACAAAGCCTTCAAAAACGTACTTAAAATTTACCTACAAAGGGTTGATATTATATTTCCTGCACGGTGCGACTTGTGTTTAAAGTATGCTCAACTTGCTTTGCTTAGAAAGTGTCAAAGGGCAAGTTGTTGCAAACTCTTCACTTATGTAACATGATGCACTTTCTGAAACTAGTAGTAGGTATACGAGAGAATTTGATGGAAATATGCAGGAATATACGAGTATCATGTGTCTCAAATACTTGATGCAACTTACAACCCTGTAGACAATGACTTTGGTTAAGATGCTAAAGACTGTTTGAAACTAAATGTTCAAAATAACTTACATGAAACATTTGCAATTTGACTAACATAGTTTTGTTTCAGTAGTGATAGTGAGTAAGCAAAGTTAATTCATATATGGGTTACTACAGACCCCTAAAAATAAATTTATGAAGTTCCATCTCTTCGAAATTCACATTATAGTATTTACTTTGTCACCGCAGAAATTCTCTTGCGGGTGGAATGGAAATAGATAAATGAGAAGTCACAGACATCCACGACAGCAAACTTATATCTGTTACTTACTCATATTATACGACAGAAATATAAAAAAATTCTGCCTTTTCCTGAAATCGAGTATTTAATTTAAAACCACAGGATATAACGGGACGAAATACAGTGTTTTGAATGACTAATGTAAGTCTTATCTTTAAGGAACGGGTATAAAAAGGGTCCAAAAAAAGTTATAACGCCTTATGCAATCCATTAGAGGACGAGCGTGCCGCTAAATATTATTATCGTGGAAAAGAGGATCTGGGCTAGTCTGAACGTTTGTTACATAAAGCTTCTTTCTTATAATTATATTTGTAGTTTTATTAATTTTCCTGCTAAAAATACCTAATATAACTTGGAATCCAACTTAGTAATTGTTTATTTTAATGTTCATTAAATTAGGTAAGTGACGCAGTGTAACAGTGAGATAAATTAAGATCAATATGCATTATATTGCCATTATCATTATTTGACCTCTAACGATAGACTTGGATATGACTTGTTGCTGATCACCGAATTTTTAGGCATACCGATGGCTTAATAGGTATTCCGAAAAAGGTTTTTACTAGTTAATAAAAAACAAAAGAAAAGCTGCAAACTGAAACAGAACAGAGTGTACTTAATTTTGCACAGAAAGAAAAAACAATGCTGTTTTGCGAGCTCGCTTTAAATGAATCTTCTGTTATTTTAAGCGGACAGGTAATTTTTCCATTTCATTATTATTCTTTTATTACGAGTCCGGTCCAGTGCTCGCCGGCGCAATTCATCGCCGTGTAGTGTTTTCACGAAAAACATTTTATTTACGTAACATTTTCGATACAGAGAATTTTTACGTGGCATTGAGCTTTGAAAACTCGCCACATTTACAACGAATTAAATTATTCTCGTTAATTTCTCGTCATGACGACAATTATTAAATAACTAGTAGTTAATATTTAATTGAATAAATAATTACTTGTTTACCTATTGTCTTAACTTGATGAAAAACGGTGACCGCCACTCATAGCTCATAGATGTTGACAAAAGTATGCCCGAAGCCTCTTCGACCAAAGCTATTTAATCTCTGTATTGTAATTAAAATACATAAAAACTTAGTTTTAGAAGAAAGGTAGCAAATAGCAACCGAACTAAGCTAAAATCCCTGATACTTTGTAGAGTCCCCAGTGTACTGGGATTAATCGTTATTTTTCGGCAAAAGCCAAAAGCAGCAGAGATTAACTAGGACTCAGAATGTATAAAGCTTCAAATGGACTTCTAACAGAACTAAAATTTGGAAATACTCGTATTTGCTTGTGTTCTGTGCACTCGAGTATCGCTTTTCATAACATTTTTCTGTTTTATAACAACATTCTCGTCGATGATATTAATAAAAGATATGTAGAAATATAAGCAGTATTAAAAATCTTACCAAACACAGATAAAGCCAGATTTCTGTTCCAAAATTATGTTTGCTCTACCCAAAATGTTAATTCTAAGTAAATTTGCAGCCAAATACATCGCAAGCGGGTGAGAGCGTGGCGGACGAAGATTGCAAAGACAAAGACCTGCGACGAGAGACTTGCGGTGAGTGATAAAATATGGAATCTACCACCTAACTTGTGTAATTATAGTTTCAATTTTGAACTACGCGAGAATGTTGGGAACATTGTTCTAGTACTCAAACGACCTCAGACTAAAAACGTTCGACGAACAAAGTTGGAACATGCGCTACATATTGACGTCGTGTTCCGTCGACATATCTAGATAATTAATTCTCCTACACTCGTGCAAATGAGCCCTGAAAGGTTTTAGTAGTAGAATTCTGATTAAATGTTAGGCACATTAAATCCTTTTAAGTATAGTACTTATTGTAGTCAATAAAGTTTCGTTGTCTGTAGACTTGTACGAATATCATCAGTTATGATTGATCAATTATGTGCAACTTCAGCTATGGTGTAGTGAACTAAGATCTTGGTTATTAATTACTTATCATCCTAAGTAATGATTTCAAAGCGAAACTCATAGAGATTTTTACCAGTAACATTCGAGCATTCTCAAATCCTACTAATATTATAAATGTGAAAGTTTGTAATGATGTTTGGATGTTTGGATGTTTGGATGTTTGGATATTTGGATGTTTGGATGTTTGTCCCTCCTTCACGGTCTAACCGCTGAACGGATTAAGCTGAAACTTGGTACACAGATAGGTTGCATCCAGGAATAGGACATAGGATACATTTTATCCCGATTATAGGTTCCCTTGGGATAAAATCAATATTTTGTTTATCGACTTTTCCGCGGGCGGAGCCGCGGGCATCGTCTAGTATAACTATATGACTACTATAATGATATTCTATAGATGAACATAAACAAACTGAATAATTGAAAATTATTAATTCATATCTTTTCCTTTTTCCTTTATCCGTACATCTAATATATCTTTTGACCCCGCGGTTGTAAGTAATAAGAACGATTCTTTATGCAAAATGTAATCTACTAAAATCTTTCAAGTTGTAGGAACATTTCGTTTGGGGTTAAACAAAGAAAGTAATGTAGGTATTTTCCTGTAACTCTAGCAATAATTTGAAATTAACTTTGTCTTATATTAAAGCAATAGTATAAAAACAATAATCCCAACTACTAATAAAAATATAGCTTATTTAAGTCCAACAATGAAGAAGAATTTAATGACATGTCATATAATGAAATTCTTAAAACCGTTGAGGCTATAAAGTGATCCAAAGAAATTGACATCAAAATCATTACATCTAACGCAGCTATAACAAATGCTTTTCACGACAGGAATATGGTCAGAGCTACTGCTGTCGTTCTCAGTGCTGTCGAACGGTCGCGCCATCCTCAGTACTCAGACGCCGAGTGACGGCGCCCTCACCTGTCTACATGGCATGAGGTATGAGCCTTGACACACACACTCATGGGACTCTCTAAACTATAATAAGCTGATGGCTGGCTATTGTAATCTCTTTAACCTCCCCTATATAAAAGCCTATGTGTATACTAACTAGCCTAGGTGACTTTATTTTACTGTACATTTACTGAATATTAATAAATATCAGCGTCCTCTTTGAAATTCTGGCAAGGTTTTGAACCCTACAATATTAGAATGTCTATAATATAATTGATTAAGTTCGCAAATCTCAAGAACATTCATAGATGCACGTCGTCCATTGTTTAGGACAATAGATTAGTCATTCAACCCCTATTCATGAAAAGCCTTATAAATCTATGCAAAAACGGAATAAAAATCCGTAAAGCAGTTTTTGATATAATAGCGTTGGTATACTCGTTAATGCTCATAAAACAATATTAATCCATTGATAGAGTGTCGACGACCCAAAGTAGGTATTTATATTGTAGTGATCTTAAGTGTTATCCTTCACACACACTCATGAGCCGTAATCTATCGTTCCAATAAAGTAATTGACGGGTATTACTCACGAAATCCACTTTGGTTGGAAGACAAGGCTAATATACACCCATAAATCCTTCTAACTGTCTACACCCAATCAATCTTGCTTCAACAAAGCCATTTTTCTGTTATGTCGAGGATTGTATTTACGATATGTGCATCGATTCCATATTAACATGTAATTTTTGAAAGTCAATATGGAGGGTTCTCGTAAATCTCTCCAACGAGGTTTGTTTATTAAAGCCAAAGCTTATTCTACAAAATTAAATAGTACTTTTAGAATCAAACATGCGTGTACCTAATTGGAGTTTTCAGAAAGCTTAATGTTTTTTTAGGTTTATGTCTGTAATCTGGGTCATTATGGTGCACACCTACCTAACAGTGTTCTACATCGCAGACAATAAAACTATGAGGACTGTCACAGAGAGGAATTTCATGTACCAATCTGTGGGCAACGCGTCCTACTGTGTCGACACCTTCTTTTTCATCAGGTAACACTAACAATGTGCATTAAAAAGATAATATCATTTGCTTTTTAATATCACGGTCGTAAAATTTTGCATCGGATAGTGCAATCCAATAGCTTTTTTACCTAAAATTTTGTGGTCAATAAATATAGTTAAGCAAAAAATGTTGATGCAAAATGATATCGAAATAGATGTGATCAACAATCGATTATCTTTCAGCGGGCTGCTCGTTACAATACTCTTTCTGAGAGGTGAAGACAAAAAAGCCAAAGTCAAGGCTACAAGAATAAAGGAAGCGGCCGATAAGGACATCAATAAAAACATAAATGGATACACTAATCCCGCATTATCTGTGTCGGTGATAAGTCAGCAATCATTCTATGAGGATTTGATAGACAAACCGAAGGCGACGGTGTATTCAAAGGAGGATGTTTCGATGATGGCAAAATCGTTCTTTGTGTTGTTGTTTTATAGAATATTGCGTTTGACTCCAGCTTACGCCTTCGTGATAGGTTTGGACGAGGTAGCTCTCCGATATACACACAACACCACGGTGTTCGAGCCGGCCATCTTCGACCACATCACGTGCGATCATTACTGGTGGCGCAATCTCCTCTACATTAACAACTTGTACCCGCAGAGAGAAATGTGCATGGTCTGGTCGTGGTATATGGCGAATGATACGCAATTCTACGTCGTGGGAATCATATTACTGTTAATTTCTGTCAAGTGAGTCTGCATTTAATTATGATTTCCTTGTATAACTTGTTCTCATAAAATAATATTGTTATCTTAATAGACATCGGCTTTCTGGTAATAGAAATTAAAATCTCTAAAGTTAAATGTAAGTTAAGTTTTAGTCAGATCAATTGTAACAGTAATCCTTTTATAACCCTTTATTTCGACAGGCACATGAAGTTCGCGATGGTATCTCTGTTCATGGTGATGTTCAGTTCCTGGGTGACGACCATTTACATATCGGTGTGGTATCAGTATAAAGCTCGGATAGAGGAACCATTTGAGATGTTCGATCCGCTTTACGACAAACCTTGGTCAAGAATAGGCCCGTATCTAGTCGGTAAGGCGATGAAACTTCATTTTATATTATCTCCCTATACAGCAGAGCTACCCTATGAATAGGACGAATGTAATCTTTGAATCGCCGGCGTTTTACTACAGTTCAGCTGGCCATTCAATAAAACGATTGGATATTCTGGCGCGAACACTTATTGGATATCTTTTTATGAGTTCTTTTTATACACATAAAACAGCCCGAAAGTACTTCTATTGTCGTATCGAGTGGGCCCAAAAGATATGGGACTTTTATTTAACTTGCTCTATAATTCTATTACACAGGGATTGTAAGACGAAATTGGTAGCGATGGTATGAGCCTTCTTGTTAGGGGTCTGAGATTAGATTTTCGACCGCAACAAATATTTATATTGTGATGGGTAAATATTTGGTCCCCGACTCCTTAAGATTTCTATCGTATCAATAGCACCACGTAAGGTCGTATGATATATATTTTTTATATGATATAAAAGCTCAACTTATTGGCAAGGGTTATTTATTATAGTGTATATGAATATATAAATGTCAAAGACGCCTAGAAATGAACAGCTCTGCAACCAATTCCAGTCAGGTTACAAGAAAAATTTTGTAATTAAAATTATGTACCTATGGTTCTTCTTTGAAAAATATGAACGTTGTAGTTTCTTTCCCCTTTCTTCTCCTCCATATTAAAGCACCTTTACGAAACGGGGGTAGATTAAAAAAAACGTGCATAAGTGTAAATGAATTTTGATTTGATTTATATTTATCCATCGTCCAGGTATGATAGTGGGGTGGTATTTGCATCGGACGAAATGTCAAGTGAAGATGCCATACTGGCTGGTCGTGATCGGTTGGCCGACGGCGATGGCTATCTTCGCAAGCCTTATCTTCGGTATGGTCGATGGCTACTTTGAAGTCTGGCCAACAGCGTTCTACGTCAGCATTGGACACACAGGTATTTTAATACATGTATTAAACGTAGAAGCATCAATATATTTCATCCCTAAAAAGTGTTCTTAACAATAGTGCATAGATGATAAGTAAATAGTAACAGAAGAAAGGATTTTCAAAAATATACTTGAATACAAATAGTGCAATCCAGAATAAATACAAGTAGAGTCACAAGATTCGAATTTATTAACATTTTCATCATAATGAAGCTAGAGGAAAATAAAGAGATGATCTTGTATTAGCTAACAAAATGGTTGAAATTATGCTCAAAGTTAGACAATAAAAATAAATCAAGTCAAAGTTAAATACAAAATATTTCATGTGGGCTGTAGTAAAGCTCTGTAGATAGCAAATAATACATGAATCTTAATAAGATTGATATCAAAAACAATATCAAACTTTATTCGTATTGAGTGCGCTTCGAAGCGATAAAATCGCAGCCCTCGAGGCGTAAAAACGGTCTATTTTTAGAACCGCGCCGCAAAAGGAAATTGCGGAAATTTTGATAGCACCAGTTTCGTATCCGTTTGTCTACTACGTTGGAGATTTAAACCGTCGTTAATTTATTTGGACGCGTTAGTAAAGGGCTATTAAGAATTTCTTTGCTAATAGATTAATATGGGTAGCAATATATGGAAGATTATTATTTTTTTTAAACAAAATATTTCTAATCAGTTACAATCTTCTTCCTTGTATCAGCCGCTAAACGAGTCATTGTATCTCAACTGACTCCTTGCGAGCCAGTACTTTCTTTCATGGCTAGCAATACATCGATGATGTCGTTTTTGCTACTGATATAGTCTATAGAGCACTTATGCTTACCATCTAGTAGCTCATCTATTCTTTTCTCTGCTATTTCCATAATTAGTTACTTACCAACGAAATCCATGTTTCTATCTGCTTTCTCCTTTAAAAATGCTCGTCATTTCCAGCATGGGGCGTGGCTCTGGCGTGGGTAGCGATAGCTTGTTGCTGCGGGTACGGCGGAGCCGCCTCACCTACTGCGCCTACCTCGTGCACCCCACCGTCATGATGTACACCTCCTTCCTCATGGACGGACCGCTGCACCTCCAGAACTCTATTGTGGTGAGTTTATAGTTCATTATTCAATACCTTAATCACAGTCACTTTTGGCGTTTTGACGTTTTGACGACCCGTATGGTGTGATGTTTACCATGGCGGATCGCCGTTCAAAGGGTTTGACTCCCAGCGGGGCTGAAATTTAAATGATGAATTTAAATTTCTGTTTTCGATATGGGTATATCATTATGTGTTTCTGTCTTGTCAATGGCACCCACAACATAGGGAATCCTAGTGTGGGACTATGAGTGAACAGTGTTATTAGTTATTAGTCACTGATTTTGGATAAATTTTGCTGAAAATCAAAATTGGAAGCGTACTTAAATTGAAATAAATAACGTTCGAAATTAATAATGACCTGCTGATATTATTATGATGAAAAGTGGTGACTCTGTTTAAAACGTTATGGTTATGATTGATGATGTTTGACTGATAAATTACAGCAAATAAACAAAAACTAAATTTCACTAATACCATATTTAATGAAGGTTTGTATTTATCAAACCACGATTGGTCACGACAGTTGTGGTCACGTCGTAACTGACCCGGAGACAGCTGACTGCACGGGACGTGGCAACCTATCACTGTATCCCGTTAATACAGAAATGATTATTTGTATATTACGTACGGTCTGTGGGACACATGTGGTCCGGACATTAGGGCATGGTAATCAAGTACGAATATTGTTCGCAATATTACTGCCAAGTTACTTCGTTCTATGTGTTAGTAAAGCGGATTTATGTCCAGATATATTATCTAAATAAGTGTCTATACCTCGCGTTACAAGATTTGCCGGCTGCAAAGCTTAGGATTTTTTTCTATATTTGAGATGGTGCCATAACAAAATGACGAGTGAGAATTGTGTTGTTTCGACATTATGATGCACGTGTTAATAATGCTATGTATCTTCATACAGGTTTGCTCTAACTAATAATGTTGTCTGACCTTTGGTCGTATCGCTTTCGCTCGTGTGATTAGACACAACACGTAGATGTAAACAAAGAATATAATACGCTTCGTTTTTCAATACAGGCTGTCTTCAACACCTTTAAAATATAATACAAACTTTCTTCATAGCAGAATTTGCAGACCCCGCCTAATGATCTCGCCCGGGGCGAATCGTGCAAAGATTTCCGAACTTTAAGTAAAGAAAACAAATTCTTTGCAGGTCAATAACTTCATTAATTTTTAAGGTTCTTACGAACATCGATAAAAACAAATTCAATATTTCAAAATATCTTCCGCGGAGATTGAAAATAAATTTAAGTCCATAACAATTTATTCCTTTTGATATATCGACGCCGCCATCGGTGAAATGAAAACTGGCTAAATTATTATCGGAGAATTTCAGTGCTATTTTAGTACCAAACTCGACTAGACAGATTATGTATTTTAATGAATAATAATGATCGGTGATTGAACAGTATGTTTGTATAAAAGGCTCTAGAATTCGTAAAGGCAAGATAAAAAGTGTATACTTAATGTAAAGACTTAAATTTTAAGTCGAAGCCAATGGTTGGCAACCCATGTCTCTAGAGCCACATTTGACTCTATGGCTCTTTGACTTCGGCTCTACCGTGAAATGTTAACACAAGCACGAAATATTACTCATGATTATTTTAAACTACAATATATATGGCAAAGGCAAACTCGAGAGAGCACTTTTAATCCGAATTATTTCCATAATAAAGTCTCCTACTAAAACAAAACGTAAGATGAAATAATGACTTTCGAAATAATTTTCAGTTGTTTACTTTGAATACAAGGTTGCTGACTTTCAGGTCTGTATTTAATAAAATTACTGAGAGAATTAAAAGATCAGTAATAGAATCATCTGAAATTATTCAGTAGGAGTAATACTTTTGTTTATATCAACAAATTATGTCTGGCGTCTTTGTAGCATCTAACACCATAATACTAAGTTTGATCTCGATTACTTATTGGTAGGATTGCCTTGACTATCTACGTAACTATCATTCTCCTTTTGAAAATCTATCATGAAATTCTTTAATACGTTGAGTCACATTACCGGATAGCCGGTAATTATGCAAATCCGCTGGGATTCCTCTATCTATATCTTCTCGTCAACGTTTCTATGTGGGATATAATTATGTATCTTTGACGGTGTGAATCTACAATAGTGACTGGTCTCTTTGATCGTCTAGTTACAAGATAAACTGCACCAACCAACCCGTAAATATTATTGTCAATCTCAAAAGGCTCTAAACGTCGTATCGTGAATTGAACAGGCAATTGTGTAGAGTGAATGAGTTTATTTTGAAATACACACATGAACAAAATCTAGGGATATTATACATTTCATCAAATATGATCAAATAACTAAAAAACTATAAAGAATTTTGTGATGTTGTAAATGGATGAATGATAGGTTATTTTAAGA
>LGAG01018921.1:489201-501255 GCA_001278395.1 Lerema accius
AGCCGCCTCACCTACTGCGCCTACCTCGTGCACCCCACCGTCATGATGTACACCTCCTTCCTCATGGACGGACCGCTGCACCTCCAGAACTCTATTGTGGTGAGTTTAAAGTTCATTATTCAATACCTTAATCACAGTCACTTTTGACATTTTGACGTGTATGGTGTAATGTTTACCACGCCAGATCGCCGTTCAAAGGGTTTGACTCCCAGCAGGGTTGAAATTTAAATGATGAATTTAAATTTATGTTTTCGGTATGTATGTGTAATTGTATGTTTCTGTGTTGTCAATGGTACCCACGACAAAGGGAATCCTAGTGTGGGGCTATGAGTGTACAGCGTTTTTAGTCACTGATTTTGGAGAAATTTTGCTGAAGATCAAAATTGGAAGTGTACTTAAATTGAAATAAATAACGGTCGAATTTAATATTGATCTGCTGATATTATTATGATGAAAAGTGGTGACTATGTTTAAAACGTTAAGATTATGATTTATGATGCTCGACTGATAAATTACAGTAAATAAACAAAAACTAAATTTCTCTAATACCATATTTAATCGAGGTTTGCGTTTATCAAGCCACGATTGGTCACGACAGTTGTGGTCACGTCGTAACTGATCCGGAGACAGCTGACTGCACGGGACGTGGCAACCTATCACTGTATCCCGTTAATACAGAAATGATTATTTGTATATTACGTACGGTCTGTGGGACACATGTGGCCCGGACATTAGGGCATGGTAATCAAGTACGAATATTGTTCGCAATATTACTGCCAAGTTACTTAGTTCTGTGTGTTAGTAAAGCGGATTTATGTCCAAATATTATCTAAATAAGTGTCTATACCTCGCGTTACAAGATTTGTTGGCTGCAAAGCTTAGGATTTTTTTAATATTTGTGATGGTGACATAACAAAATGACGAGTGAGAATTGTGTTATTTCGACTTCGACATTATGATGCACTTACTTAACAATGTTGTTTGACGTTTGGTCGTATCGCTTTCGCTCGTGTGATTAGACACAACACGTAGACGTAAACAAAAAATATAATTCGTTTCGTTTTTCAATACAGGCTGTCTTCAACACCTTTAAAATATAATACAAACTTTCTTCATAGCACAATTTGCAGACCCGCCTAATGATATCGCCCGAGGCGAATCGTGCAAAGATTTCCGAACTTTAAGTAAAGAAAACAAATTCTTTGCAGGTCAATAACTTCATTAATTTTTAAGGTTCTTACGAACATCAATAAAAACAAATTCAATATTTCAAAATATCTTCCGCGGAGATTGAAAATAAATTAAAGTCCATAACAATTTATTCCTTTTGATATATCGACGCTGCCATCGGTGAAATGAAAACTGGCTAAATTATTATCGGAGAATTTCAGTGCTATTTTAGTACCAAACTCGACTAGACAGATTATGTATTTTGATGAATAATAATAATTGGTGAATGAATTGTATGTTCGTATAAATGGCTCTAGAATTCATAAAGGCAAATCAGGATAAAAAATGTATAGTGTAAAGACTTCAATTTTAAGTCGAAGCCAATGGTTCGCAACCCATGTCTCTAGAGCCACATTTGGCTCTCTGGCTCTTTGACTTCGGCTCTACCGTGAAATGTTAACACAAGCACGAAATATTACTAACGATTATTTTAAACTAAGATTTATTTGCCAAAGGCAAACTCGAGAGAGCAATTTTAATTCGAATTATTTCCATAATAAAGTCTCCTACTAAAACAAAACGTAAGATGAAATAATGACTTTCGAAATAATTTTTAGTTGTTTACTTTGAATACAAGTTTGCTGACTTTTAGGTCTGTATTTAATAAAATTACTGAGAGAATCAAAAGATCAGTAATAGAATCATCTGAAATTATTCAGAAGGAGTAATACTTTTGTTCATATCAATAAATTATGTCTGGCGTCTTTGTAGCATCTAACACCATAATACCAAGTTTGATCTTAATTACTTATTGGTAGGGCTCCCTGACTATCTACGTAACTACCATTCTCCTTTTAAAATCTATCATGAAATTCTTTAATACTTTGAGCCACACTACCGGATAGCCGGTAATTATGCAAATCCGCTGGGATTCCTCTATGGTCGTCAACGTTTCTATGTGGGATATATCTTTGACGGTGTGAATCTACAATTAAGTGACTGATCTCTTTGATAATAATTTGTCTAGTTACAAGATAAACTGCAACCAACCCGTAATTTCTCAATCACAAAGGGCTCTAAACGTCGTATTGTGAATTGAACAAGCAATTGTATAGAGCGAATGAGTTCATTTTGAAATAGTTATTGGCTATTGTTGTTATTTTCAGCTCACAATATACGCCGGCTACGCTGTGATGGCGTTCCTCGCGTCGTTTGCCATTTCACTCACCTTTGAAGCCCCAGTTGTGAGGCTGCTGAAGATCATCAACGGAAGCGGTGCTAGTAAAAAGAATATCTGAAGAAGAAAAATACGCTTGTAAATGGATTTCTTGAACTAAATTACACGCAGCCCGGAGGTAAACTGTCTTAAGTCTATTTTTTTAATTTTTCAATTTTTGATTTCTCTTACTTCTACGTAGTACAAGCAATATTTTTTTACTTGATGCTACCATTTTTTTCAAAAAAGAAATTCAGGGATGTATACTAGAAATCAAGTTGTTCTTTTAGCTTATAAAAGTTTACTTCCGGTTTATAAATATAAGAAGGAGACCTAAAAACATTCCCAAAAGATGCCACATTGATCCCGCAGCTAAAGCAGCGTGGCTTTAATTTAACGACGACGTCACGCGCCGCGCCTCAGGCCCTATCCATCAAAAACGACTTAAGTCCTAACAACATGTACTACAATTTGTAACAAAATAACCTGGCAACAGTCTTTTGTTAAATGTGTCTCTCCTGCTCTAAACATAGGTTATTATTCAATTTTATTTCGTTGCTACAAACATTACGTATAGTATCGCGGGAACATATTTCAAACATCGGTCGACTCGCTTTGCCCCCGCCGGAAATTGTATGCACTAACAGTCTCATGAAATGGAAAAATACTTATTCACATGTTACGTAAACACAGTGGTAGTGAAATTTCAATAGTAATGAATGCGGTACGGTGAATGGGAGCGAAGTATAGTTTGGAAAGTTTTAGATTCCTAAAATTCGATATCCGAATGAGTTTTTTGGTTAGAAATTGTAATTATTTACTTACTTACTTTTGTTTGATAACTCTTTATACGACGAGGGTTGTCACCAATTCAAAAAGTCTATACCAGCTGCAGCTTCATAAACATATGATAAAATCTACTCATAATGACCTGTTCATTATGTTATAAATAGTGACTTCAAATAAATTCCAAATTCAATTTTGTGGCTTGTTAAATAAACATCCGGAATACAATCTTAATTAAAGTGGTTCATGGAGCTTACACGCAGTAATTGATAGATGCAATGTACTCCGTCACTCGGCTAAGTCCTGTCAGTCAAGAATGAAAGGCTAAGCTGCCTTGATGAATCTGAAAATGTGGAATTTATGGAACCTACACTTTACGATATTAACGTGGTTTTTTTAATTCACTGTAATGGTGGTGGATCTAAAATGACATTTGTATACTAAAGACTAATATTCCATTTTCTTTAGTTATTGGATTATTTCCTTGACATGAATATCGCATAATCTTTACAATTAAATAAAAATATATTAAAATAAAATTTATTGATTTAGGCTTCAACGCAAACCAGTGCTATGCAACAAAAGCATTGCACTGGACTCCTCCTTATTTAAAAGGCCTGAAGCTTGTTTTTCCATAATAGACTGAGGGAGGAAACATAATCATATGTAAAGAAAGAATAATAACAAACTTATGATTATCATCAAATAAATTTTTAAAATGGTGAAACATGAAAATTTACAAATGTGACTTACTACAGTTTACTAAAGACAAATAGTGTCGAAATCCGTAGCTACTAAATAACGTGACAAGATAAATAATTGAACTAAGCTACATTATTCTAATATGAGCAAAACCACGATTTAAATTGAAACCGACGTAATAACCCTATTCACCGCAACTTCAGTCAACTACTAAACACATTCTGCTTTGAAACTTATCAAATATTTGCCGACATCTGACAAGTTAAAATACTATTAATGTAAACTATTTATTTGCACAAATTAACAGTTCGAAGGACTTTAGTAAAGTAATGTAAAATGTGAGTTAGAGGACATTTCCCTGGAGTTTGGAAAAAATGATTTTTCAAACCACATATTTTATTTCTGCACATGGTAACATTATCTAGTAATATTGAAAAGGGAAGGCCGTAGGTCATTGAATGATGAAAGGTCTTAAACTCAAATCAATCACACGTCTGATATGCCCCTATCTGCTTTCTAGAAAAATGTTTCTTTCGTATGTCTACGTACTGTTGATAAAATAAAAAAGAAAATAAAATATACCTTATATAAGTAGTTTTCAACAGATGTTTACATAAAAAATACGAGTTCTAATTAGTTATTTTACATTTATATATTAGTAGATATATCTATTTTATAGACGGAATAACTATAATATTTGCTACGGATCTAGCGATCACTACACGGGTCATACAAAATACTATCCATCCTGGAAATTAGATATTTTCCCTCGGGATAACAGATGAAAGTGAGTATAGTAGTTAACATGACGTTTCACATGTTGGTAATAAATTAATGACGACAGATTACGTGTTACAAGTATATATATTTTACGGATCGTATTCGATACGCACTTCGAACTAAATATGACCTACTTTCAGAGTATGAGAAACACCACCATTACTTGAAAATATAATATTAAATTGAATTATTTCAATGAGAATGTTATTAAATGATGTTCCATAGTAATTATTTAAGATTATCACGTTTTCGATGTCGGTGAAAAGCGTCTTAAATTTAGTATGCGTATTTGAACTTTAGACACCAATTTGAATAAGTAATGAAATTGAAAGTTATTAGGGTTTAAGGTTACTAAATTAAGTCTTGAAACTTGTGGATGTATTAATACATTATCAAAATGAATATTCAATTGCAATCTCGCAAACTCATTAATAGATATCTTAAGCAATATGTGATATTATCATAATAACTGAATTCGAATATTAGTTACCGATATTATAATACTCTATGATACCCAATCTCCGAAAATTTAGTTTAAGTATGTACATAGGTATACACAGTTACCAGTTTATGTAAATAGAAAGTTTTGTAATAAAGTTATTTAATTCTAGTCTAATTTATTTGCAGTTTTTTACCTTTCACCCATTAACGGCTCACTACTGAGAACTGAGAAGGCTTCGAGAATATTCTGCCAAACTGCTCCAGTGCGCATTGGCAGAGGGGTTAGTGGCCAATCCAAATGTTGGAGATTTTTATGCCACCCAAGGGTTTCCGACATAACTTAACGACTGTTCACTAACGTTACCAACCAGAACTGAGGACTTAACGTGCCCCCCGAAGCACAGAAACGTTCAAGAAGTTTTTTTCCACTAGCGGTTACTCATCCAGTTTTTGAGCGCGCATGCAATTCGTAGATCCTTTAGGATCGATGTAAGCCACCGGGCGAAGAGTGCTTCAATGAAAAAATAATGTCGTGAAAATCTCAACACATGCAGTGTTACAAATAGTACCTACTGCGGATGTCATGGACAACATAAAAAAAAATCTAATACCCACGGTCCAGGAATAAGAGTTTACCTTTTTCACGTAAATGTAGGTATGCCCCAGATGGGAATCAAAACAGGAACCCCTCGCTTCACAGGTCATCATCGAATAGACTCTAGAATCTCCAAAATATGTTTTGAAGCAGCCAACAATAAAACAAGTTTATAATTAGATGTTCATCGCTATCTCGACCAGTAAAGCGTCGGAAGCCTGTTTCGGACTTCTATGGACGTCAATGTCAATTCGTTTTCCGGTTATCAAAATGAAAAATCTCAGGTGAACGTCGAATTTTCTTGTGAAAACTCTCATCCGCTAAAGGCGAGTTATCGATTGGTCAGACTTAGACGCGCTCCACTTTCAACGTTATTTAATATTTCAACATCTTTATTCTCTTTGTCGCCTTGCCCGACCGACCACAAATTTAATACCACGAGCCTTAAAAGGGAGTCTTATTAATTTGCAGCCGGTATTGTTCATTGTTTATTTGACAGTAAGTACACCGAGCATCGTTTTAATGAACTTTGTATTTGACAAGTCAGAGCCCTGAGCATAAAATTATATGTATAAGTGTAATTAAAAATTAGATTGTGGCATTGAAAATTAAATAAATTGCGTAGACCAGAATTGTTTTCAAATCAGGAATAGAATATTATAAGTGTATTAGGCATGAAATAATATCAAGTCTCAGCCCTATTGAAGGTTTTTTCAAACGAATTATGTAGAGCGTGTTTTAATATTTATATGTACGTATTACTTACAAAAATAAATATTTTAAACATTCAGAGAATACGAGGAAGCAATAAAGTATAATTCCCAAATAAACTTTTTTTTCACTCTATATTTCACTGAATTCACCTCCGCTAGGCATTTGCATATTAAAATTTCTGGTTCCGAATTTTGTACAAAATAAAGCTAAGCTACGTTTGTAAATAAATCACGTTATTAACACTGAATGAACCAGATGGTTGAACAATTTTTACTTTTATGAAGGAAGGTATTTTTATCGAAGGTTTTCATTTTAATAGATACTTTGTTCTTGTTCATTAAGTCCGCTAATAACCGAAGCCAATCGTACTTCGTTTTAGATCAATAATACTCATACAATCTTTACCTGCGATTTTCCCTTTTAACAAATTAATTTTCAATGTATTTTAGCGCTTCCCTACACTAAGAGTGTTGGTAAGGATTATGTGTACAAAAATCTTTCTAGGTCAGACATTAAAAGCGTTTCATTATAATATATTTAGATGCATTTATTAACTTTATTTCCTATTTATATTTTCTGGTTTCCTAACCTGGGAGTAATTACCTAATTACCCCCACAGGGGTAAATCAGCATTTTTTATTTTATTGTTTCTTTTGATAAAATTTTAAAGTCGAGGTAATGTTCCTCATAGGTCCCAGGGGTAAGTATTGAAAAGGAGCCACTGATCTAGTATATATTACAGTACATGTTAAATAGAGTTGATGAGTCGCTACTAGAACTATGTTGAAATGGACTTGTTGGAACATTAAGTAAATGGACAACTTTTAATGAGCCGTTTCAGGATTAGTGGACGAGTTACCGCCCTAACAGATTAATGAAAGGGGCTCGACCGTCTGAATGTTCCTAATTTAGCTTCGACTTGATGTTAGAGAAATGACTGAAAGTTTGGCTTTGGCTTTGAAACTAGGCTCTTAATAGATAGTTGTAGATAAATAATACTGTAGGTTGGCCTTTAAAGAGAGCGTCTGCTTATCATTATCGTAAATGAAAACAGCAGTTCCTTTTTATCGCGCGATCGGTTATAAGATTAATGCTCGATTGGGTGATATTAAAATTTGATGGATTTCTTGCTTCCAGCAAACACATTATGCCGGTGATTATCTATAAATAACAAGCCTTAAGTGAATTAGGTGATTTCAAAGCTAATTACAAATTAATAATCCAAATAACCCCAACTCGCACTGAATCAATGGACACGGTTTCTTCTCAATATATCATCCTGAGAGGCTTTCAACATAATAAATATTTACATTATGTGACACATCTACTAAAAGGGCCCTTTCAGTAAATAAATCCATAATACTTCGGAGTAAGCCAACCACAAATATCATACCCATCTACGTCGGAGGTCGCATAAACCGCGAACCATTAACAGAAGGTTATTTCATGACATGTAAACTTTATGCTACATACGGTATTCCAATTTTGTGTTTGAAGCTCATAAAATTAACATTGTTAGCTTTCGTAATACGAGTAGGTACCTGTCTCTAGTACCCACTATTAAAACTTAGAGAGGCTCCGAGTAATTGAATAAGGCATTAGAAACTTAATTTATGGAGAGAAAAGGTCGAAAGGCTTATTTGTGGCTGCTGTATAGGTCTCTTCTCGTGATAATTAGGCATGAAATATGCCACGCTGCTCCAGTGTGAAATATGAAGATAAAAGGCCGATGATATTATTTTCAGAACATCATAAATTTTAATGTCCAGGGATTTGAAGGTAATCTCTAGCAAAAAGATCATCCATGCGTATAACCCTTACTTGAGAAGTAACGTTTATTCAGCATTTTGCTAATTTTATATACGACAGAAAGCTTCTTTTGTTTTTAGAGTGCACAGCGAAGGTTTGCTCATAATTAGTCTCACAGTTGAGTTGAAATCATTGTTTGAAAATATAATGGAACCGACCGCACACATTTATTAAATAGTTATGGCCCACTCCATCATTCTTGAAAGCAAAACAAAACTTACCGAGAAGTTAGAATTAGCCCGACAGCATTGGTAGTGACCCCGCTTCGGGCGAAACGTCCAAAGTTTCTACCATCTATCCCATAGTCTGTGCTCCGAACAACCCTGAACTTGTTCTCAAAAGTAAAGTTAACACGTTTTCTTTTCGCCCGTTATCTGTGAATAACGCTAAATCAAACTTTTGGCACACCTGCCTAACAATGACTGACGTTTCTGAGGATGTAGGTAAGAAAATGTGTCTTTGTATATTGTTGTTTTTGCCTTTAGGTGATCCATTCTTATAATCACTACATCGACGACTTTTTCAAAACTAAGCTGTATACCTGCACGAAATCCTTAAACATTTACACTCTTTGTATTATTTATGTTACCTTTGAACAATGCTTTCTTCAACAGAATATCAATTCGGCAAAGCAAATATTATCGCAAATCCGCATGGTAGCATTTTGTGTTGGCATTAAATCTGTCTATTTGTTTCTAGCCTGGAATCCGGTACATTTTCTGCACGTAACCGTCAGCAAATGGCTCCGAAAATGGGCGCTGTCTGCTCCGCCCTCAAATCCTTTATTTCGTAACAACAGCCCATCTGTTTATTTAGTATATTCGTATTCCTCTCAGAATATTCATTTATATCCCTTAAATTAAAGGTCATAAACTTTTTTTATAACAACTTAAATAACAATTATCTTCTATTGTTTTAACATTTCTACTCGCTCATTATTTTACATTAATATAGAAGTTAAACGAAATATCTGAAGGTATTCACAGAAAGGCAATTAAGTAATTATTTACGCCGTTCACGTTGCTAAAAATAGTTTTCAGAGCTTCTCGTCTTACATCAGAAAAGGTCAAGCCTCGTACCTTTTAGCTTGACGAAAACACTTTTACAAACAAAAACAAATTGTTGTCAGGAAATTGGATAACTAAAATACATTTTAATTACAGTTATGTCTTGGTATTGCTAAACATTAAGATACTCAAAATTCCACTATTAAAGTGTAAATACCACTATTATTTTGTAATCGAACAAACCCATAGCAAGACATATATCAACAAGATAGAAAACATAGTTACCTAGATCTCTAGTGACTAAGTTTTGAAAGCTTGATGAAGTATCCCAACCTATGTTCGTGTAGAACCAACTTGGTCGACAAAACTTACTTCTATCAAAATAAATCACTTACATTTTTATAAATACCTTTAAGCTAATAATATATTTTTTAATATATATCATACATGTTTATCGTAAACCTATTTCCAGGCATAAACGCTATCGGTCTCACGGCACGTTAGCCGGCATGGGCGGATCAGATTGTCGGATATATTCAGCATGTGGAGATAATGTATAAGCATACAACACGAACGAGCAAACAGAAGGTGTTCGTGTATGCGAGAAAACGAGGGTAGATATACAAGGGTGGTCGTATAAGCTTTTATCTGATGGTCCCTCGTCATACACACGGGACATCTCAACGTACATTTTATTATAGGCACGCTTAAATTAAATTCAGGTAAGTGTTATGTGCTGAAAGATGAATATAATTAATGTAATATTTCAGGGCCTGAACACGGTTAATTAAAACCTATCCAAGCTACTCTATTTCATTAGGCACTTAGGTATTTTGCATGTGTTGTGTTTGAATAAGTACCTAATTAAAAAGATTGAAAAAATTGACTTCATTTTAATAGTATAATTGTTATGATAATTGAATAGAAAGGTTTTTCAATTAGTTACGAAAAACATTTACATTTTATAAGGTACGTTTATTCGAGGGTTTTCTTCGCCTTCGAAATTTTTTATGAGATCTTGACCTTTTTTTGTTTATACGATTACATCACTTTACGAAACGGTTAGGTCGTTGCTAATTTGTAGCATCCTACTAATATTATAAATGTGAAAGTTTGTAAAGATGTTTGGATGTTTGGATGTTTGTCCCTCCTTCACGGTCTAACCGTTGAACGGATTAAGCTGAAACTTGGTACACAGATAGGTTGCATCCAGGAATAGGACATAGGATACATTTTATCCCGATTATAGGTTCCCTTGGGATAAAAGCAATATTTTGTTTATCGACTTTTCCGCGGGCGGAGCCGCGGGCATCGTCTAGTTATATAATAACAATGATACCTAACTACAAGTACAAAAAATTTGAAGTCACTTCAAAATAAAGTCACTTTATAACTTCATAGAACTATGTCAACTGTGATAATTTCCATAATAATTTTGCAGGCAGTTCTTTACAATGTCTTAATTGCTACTACAAGGTTAAGAAAAATTTTGCTCTCAAGGCATTTGAGAAAATGAACTTTTTTAAGATCAGCTACCCCGGTCGACTCGCTCCATGCTTCTTGCTAATTACTTCGGTACTTTACTGCAAAGTGGGCATCTATTCAAGCAGTTAATGAACATATTTTTGCTCTTACAACGAAACGAAGTTCAATATTATAACAACGTTAAAAAAGTCATGTAGTTACTAACTATAAAATTAGATAATAATAAAAAGGGCTTGTATCCATAAAGTCAATAATGTTTTAGCAATTTTTTTGGATTTTTATTAGCCTTGAGTTTTTGCCTGTGTATAAAGTGGAAGATTTAGAAAATGTTTGATTATAGGTAACATTTGTCCCTGCTAAGGTACTTTTTGTCCTGTAAACGGATGTTCCCGTGGAAAAGGTAATAAAACTTAGCAAGAACATTTCGTTGAGAGGGTAGTTAACGAAGTTTTGATTGCTTCCCTGCAGCTATTGCAATCAATTAACGGTTCTTATACGTTGTACGGTGCTCGTAGTAAACACAAAAATTAAATTGATTAAAACTGTGATAACAACGGCAAGCTAATTTTTTGTGAGAGTTTTGATGCATTAGATAAAATTTTCACACTTCCATTTTAAAATAAAGTGATACACAATACACGAATTACAAATTTTCTTAAAGTTGAGTACTTAGATTCTAGAGGCTTCTTAAAATTTGAAATTTTCAACACTTTTAGGTTATAAATAAATTGAATTTAATAAAATTTATCTCTAAAATAAAATGAACAGAGAAGATAATTTAACAATAAAACGTAGGACATGAATTGAGTTTGTTCAATAAGTCGCGATATCTTTAAATGGAGTCACGTAGAAGAACAGTTCCAACTTAATTATAGAGAGTTGAACTACATACGACGTAGTTGTATGAGAGGATACAAACGAATAGGTATTTTCTGTTCGATGTACAGTGGTCAACAATAATATCTGACCCTCCTGGCGCCATAAAATGTGACCCCGCCTAAAAACACACTTCCCGGTGTCCTACTCTACAATATTATTTTGAAATTAAGCTACTATGGTGATGGAGACGAGAGGAGGCCATAGGAACTCTGTAAAGAATCGATGATGATAATGTGTTTTAGTGAGGGTCACATATTTATGAAGTCTTAAGAAGGGGTCAGATATTTTTGTTCGCCACTGTACAACCGACACTGGAGCGTGGTGTGGATCTTTTGGATTTTATGATTCTTGAATTACAATTTGCCAAGCTGCTGCAATGCGGATTGGGGAAGCCTGTTAAGGTGTGACGGAAGTTTTATGCCTTTTAAATGTCCCCAACGACTTTGAGAATCTATTAACGACAGCAACCC
>LGAG01018921.1:502167-520468 GCA_001278395.1 Lerema accius
TACGACGTAGTTGTATATGAGAGGATACAAGCGAATAGGTATTTCTGTTCGATCTACCTACTTACAGTGGTGAACATTAATATCTGACCCCCCGGCGCCATAAATATGTGAGCAAAAAACACCTTTCCTGGTGTCCAATTGAACTGAAATTTTGCATGCATATATAAATGGCACTACTTTACAATATTATTTTGAAATTAAGCTGATATGATGATGGAGACGAGAGGTGGCCATAGGTACTCTATAAAGAATCGATGATGATGATGTGTTTTTAAGGAGGGTCATATATTAATGAAGTCTTAGGAAGGGGTCAGATACTTTTGTTCGCCACTATACAAGTGTACACTACACTGGACCGTGGGCGTGAAACTTTTGGATTTTATGATTTTTGAATTACAATTTGCCAAGCTGCTGCAATGCGGATTGGGGAAGACTGTTAAGATGTGACGGAAGTTTTATGGCTTTTAAATGTCCCCAACGACTTTGACAATCTATTAACGACAGCAACCGAAAATAAGACCTTAACAACTTCCGAAGCTTCGGGTTTTGAGAAAAGCTTTGGCGTATTCCTTGGTTATCCTGAAGACTTCCTATTCCATTTGCATCCTCGTCGCTTCATTAAATTACTATCTACCAAAACGCGCTGAGAACGCGACGTAAATATTTAAAATACGTCCTTAAAAAAACCCAACTGAAGTCGACGATAAAAGTTGACAATCGTTAAAATTACGGACTGTCTCCGATTAGCAAATACAATATTGCTTTGTAATGACAATAACAACATATTATCGACACAATATAATTGGTCCATTACACAGTATTTAGGGCTTAATGTAGCGGCGTCCTAATGTGAGGGCAATAAATCCTTGCGGGCGAACCATAAAGTAGCTCTCCGTACCCTTGTCACCACTCGAAAAGGTGTATTATATCGTGACCCAATCGTAGGAATAACATAGTGGGTGAAATTAGCTAATTGTCAACTTATAATTTTCCCAAACATTAGATCTAAAATTATTATTTGTTATTAGCGTGTTTCAAATTGTGAGCGTGGGATTGTCTACGATATTTAACGGAAAATTATTTAATTCTAAATACAGTTTTAAGGTTTCCAATAACAGGATAGTAAAAGTTTCATAATGCGTTACCAAGTTCCAGGACCTTCGATAACATATAGCCTATTTTTCTTACTATGTTTCTACCTGATAGTGGAGATGAAGTCTAAGATGTAAAGTTGTAAGTTGAGTGTTTATGTGATTAAACCAAAAATTCATTGTTAGTTATTGATTCTGTAATTAATGTAAGTAAACCTACTATTCCCAACGAGGAAAAGATGGAATTTCACCAATTAGAACAAATCGACGATTAAATGAAACTCAAGGAAACACATCTGAAAATTCGCTTTTAAAATTCGCTTTCCTGTAAAAAGAACTTGATATACTGCCATCTATTCTTCTCGCCCTTTTAAATCACGTTTTAAACCCCGGGCGCTAAATCTCGAGCTTTTCTAAAAATAGCTGTCAGACAAATCATTGTTACACTCTCTTCAATTTGTCACAAGCTAATTCTCCATTTCTTAACAAAAGATCATTTACCGTCGTTTTTAAGGTCTCCCTCCTCTATATCCTATTATCGAGTTCAGTTCAAAATTATTTCTGTTAAGCAAATGTTGTGTAAGTAGGCAGTAAGTAAGTCGAGGCAGTTGTAACTTGTAATTCTCAGTGATTAAAATAGCTATAATTAGACCAGATGGGATAAAACCTTAGACTGATCAATGAAATCATGCATGTGTGACGTCATTTTTTGATGACCCCTAACACTGGTATGTTATATCGAGAGAGGGTCACACCCTAGAACATTGTAAAAAGCCGTGAATGTTATAGTTACACTGCTGTTGGTTGATACCTGTAAGTTAAAAAGAAACAAGTCATTCTGTTAGTCGAAGTAACAAATACAACTTAGGAACCAGCCGTAAGCAAATCAAATCATCCTTTTAAATAGTTATGAATTTATTACTTTTTTTTAATTTTGAAAGATTAATTCACTTTATGGTGATTCATGTCATCTGTCTACTACAGACAGTAATCACACGGCATTTTTGTATTTCTTTCATTCTGAAGATCATGTAGATGTCGATGCTTTCATTCCATTTCCCTTCCCCTCCGTATTGCGTCATAAGGAATTTGAATAGGTAAAAAGAACCAAATGACATAATTAATTCCTCTTGTAAAACTCCCTCGTTTGAATTAGGTACCTACCCATCTAATATTTACAATTTATTAAGGAACATATTTTTTTAAGATGGTAGACCTTTTCGTCCGTCATTTTAATAATCTACTAACTTTTATGCATTATAATGATATCTATCGTTATTTAGAGTTAGCTAAGGGCTTTTTATCCACACAAAAACTGATGTAGTCAATCGTCTTAATCAAAGTAACTCTAATCTGACTTAGCAGGAATCGAATGAAACCACGATCTGTCATTACCAACAAGGGAACAAGGTCAATGATGTACCTATTGCTATAAACTTGGTATACGTAAAGATCATTGTGTAGCGCCTTCATATTTTCCTCAACGCTAGCATATAGCAAAGCCGACACTGATATACGATCTCAAAATCTAGAATCTGAGGATAATACACGTCAGTAAGTATAACGGGAAGAGGGCACAGGACAAGAAAAAAAAAAGAAAGAGATATAGTACCTATAGTGTGTTTCAGAGTTACTGAATTATAATACCAACATATAATGTAATAATAATAGTGCCATTATTATTCGTAAAGGTTAGGTATCTTCAAATTATTTGTATAGAACAACATAGTGCCTTATACTCAAACTAATTTGTGTTATAATCCTCAGAGAGTATATCATTACCAATAACGACATTGTATTGGGTAATGGCATTTTCACATTAACGAAACGCTATATCATGATTAACCGATTCCCATATTGAATATTAATATTCTATACCATAATATAATCTGAGCTCACTTCGCTTTAGACAATGTGCTATTTACTTTTATCAGGTGTTGAATTGCTATAAAAATAGATAAATTTGATAAAATAAAGCATCTCGTAATTAAAATTAGTTTAAGTTAAGTTCTTTTATCATATCATATTTTACGTTACGAAAAGTTTTCCTATACCTGCTATTCGAAAGAGCTCAAAATATGAATGTATTTTAAACAAAATTTATTTTACATCTGTCTGGTTAGTTTTAAAAAAACATATTTTGCCTATATCGACCTAATTCGTTATAACTTGTACCGGATATTTCAACCCAGTTGTTTGTACGAAATGAAAGACGTAGCTAAAGCGTAGTTGGTTTCCAATTAACCTATTGACCCGCATGCCTTGTTGATTGTTTTGTTATAACCTTCTGTTCGTGGCACCAGCCACAACCTAATGAATCAAAGCTGTTATTAATGTCTGTAAAATTTTACTTCACGATTCTGTGTCGAAACCACCGCCATAATGTTTTGAACAACAGACAAATTTCGTAATTATATAAACAGTTTATTAGATTACAAAATGGATTACTAACTAAATGAATAAATATTTTACGGACCACTGAGACTTTTAGGACGCAAATGGACGCGTTATGTTATGTTATGACAAAGTTTTCATAACTCGACCCTTTTTGTGTACCTATAATATCCTAATCCACAAAACGTAATTTTACAGTTCAGCGTTTTCAAGTGTGGAAGTTGAAAATCCTTATTTTTGTGGACTTTGATAATATACATAGGGGTGGTCGATATATTGGTTCAATACCATGTAGGTAATGAAACTGTTTATCAAAATTACATAGGTAGTCATTATCGTAACGGACTATTCTTAGAATAAGGCGGATTACATTTCGGAAGATTTGGATCTATAATGCATTCCATAGGTCTTAATGTATACCATTATCGTAATGTATAACTTGTTGATATACCTATTCTTATTTCAAATGTATTTAAGTATATGCGAATAGCTCCTACGCGGAGCTAGGATTAAGTAATCCTTCATAAGCTCATTTGGGTATACAGCGCCGTCTTGCCGTCTCCGAGAACACTGCATTTTAGTGTAAACATTACTATGTATCATACAAATTCCCTGAAATACCAATGATACGATAATACCACCTACCAAGACTGAAACTTATATATTTTGATACGTATAGTTAAAAGTAACAATTAGTTTACTTAAACTCAGTAAAGATCTGCTTCAGAACGTAGGTGTTGGAAGACCTTGTATGCTTAAAGTGCTGATATTCCTGCTTATAACCTGGACATATTATGTAAAAGAACAAACTAGTCAGTGATCACTAACAAAGGCGGCCTAAGGCGTGTTACTAAGTAATTTTTGCTTATTACCTCAAAATTAATGAACGTGTAAGTGATTTTGTAATATCCTACTCCTACTAAAATTATAAATGTGAAAGTTTGTAAAGATATTTGGATGTTTGGACGTTTAGATGTTTGTCCCTCCTTAATGCTCTAACCCTTGAACGGATTAAGCTGAAACTTGGCACACAGATAGGTTGCATGCAGGAATAGGACATAGGATACATTTTATCCCGATTATATGTTACCTTGGAATAAATCCCATATTTTTTAAAACTACTCTTCTGCGGGCGAAGCCGCGGGCGTTGTCCATTTTTTTATGTTTAAGACCATGAGCCCTACGCGTGTGTTAATTTAATGTCTTCGTCGATGCCCCACATAAACGTAACAAGAAGACATTGTCAATATTTCCGCACATTGAAAGGTCTGTGGGGCCTACTCGATGTCAAGTGAACTGAAATAGTCTGACAACCGGAAATTAAAGCACCAGACAACCAGACACACAATACGACACGACTTCAAGTGAACCAGGCTTCGAGCTGTCAGCTGACGTGACATTCGCTATTCACTTCGCATTCAGTACGGCATAACAATAATATTTCCTAGTGAGCTGTATTACCTAACTAGAGGTTCCCCAAAGTGGGCACTGCCTACTGGTGCGCCTTAGAAAGTAAGGAACGCCATGAAGTCGTTACCCTGCAACCTTCACTTATTGGCGGATACAAATAAAAACATTATAAGTTATTATTCTCCATTCTTTATAAGATGCTAGGCTGCCAAGCCATAGTAATAAACTTGTACGATTAAGTATGACGCTGTTTGGAAGATTAGATTGAGAACCCGTGACCTAAGCCGATGACGATTATGGTGTAAACTATCTTTGTGTATAACGAGTAAATAAAGAGCAGTGTCAATCATTCCGACAATTCTCTATCTATTAAAAAAAAATGATAAAGTCTGTTTTTAAGTCCCTAAATAGGTAAGTGAAGTTAACTTCACACAATAACATTTATTTTTACGATACAATAGACGTTAGTTAAGTAAACCTTAGCGTTATATAGGTGGCTGTGATTCGAAGGCCGATCTCCAGTGCCAATGAAAGATGTTCGTGCGAAATTATTTGAACAAATAACGTTATCTAGTAAAGACATTGTTTGTACGGGTTAATCTATAGAGTAAACATGAATCAAAATTGAAACTATAGCTATCCATGTAATATATTTTACAGACAATAGTTAGGATCTTTGTTCACGAGATTTTTTTTGACGCACTGACGATTTGGATGAATATAATCGTGCGTTCGATTTGCATTCCTATCGGTTCATACAAATATCATCTGTCAAAACGCTTTGGCAGAGGTGAGATATTCGGTATCGCCGAATTAAAAAATGTCGTGGGTAAAGGCCTTTATAAAAATAGTGATAGTATAACTTACTAAACGATAACAATGCCTACAGATGAAAAGCTGTTGTCAAGCCTCTTTCACGGTCCTATGAAAGCAATCTATCAAATTGCAAATTCGTCTCGGTGAAAACAATGAAATATAAAAGATGGCCACAGCACCCACGTTATTTTACGGCTCGGAGGTCACGAGGATCTGGACCGTTCTACGTGTTTACTGGAGCACGCTTTTGAAATTTTTATTGGCTGTACAGCTTCATAATCTCTATAGGTATTTATTACTAATATATGGATTCAACTGTCGGTAAAATTTTAAAGAATAATGCAGGTACATACGGGTAAGTGTACTAAGCTAAATTTTGTTTAAAATTATGTGTTTTGACATTTAATTGAATTTCAACGACAGAGCGGATAGCTAGTAAATAAATGTAAACAGAAACAGATACAAAACAACAACTTTTTAATTAAAATATTTTAACGGTTGACAAACCTTTATAGAAGCACACCTAGTGACCCTTCCGGTCATCCAGAAACAATTCACAATAAAGGTTTTCGTTGAGGAGAGCGTTACGTTAAACGCGGAAAGATTTGACACAGGATATTCGATATAAATGTACGCCTTGGTAATGTTGTTCCTTTGCTATGCCATAAAACTATTTCTATAACAAAAATAAATCCCACACGTCTTTATTTTAATACTTTATTGATTATATACAGAAACACCTAAATAATAAACTTGTGAATTTGTAAAAATAAACTTAAATTGACTCTGTCCGAATTTTATGTAATTGTAATAATGTTTTCGAAGTTTTAAGTTAAAACTTTCAGACCGAGAGAATTTAATAGCTTTGTTTGTTCAACTGATGCCATCTAGCTGAAGGCTGAAGATTAATTACAGACTGATTAATGGATAAACAAGGACTCCTTTGCGTTGAAATGTCCTTTTAGCTCGAGCAAACACAAAATAATTAACGTTCCTTTGAAGTGTACTAAAAGTTATGACACTTGAATATAATAAAATTAAAAGTCAGTAATAAAATTTTATTACTCGACTTAAATGCGATGGGTTACTAAAATATTCAGATAGCAACTTTAAACGTCTTGTAAGTTGATTTGTGAACCGTCTCCCCTCTACAGTCCATTTTTTTAACTTGTCCTATTTAGCAGGAAATTTTATCAAAACCTTGTACCGGATATCGGACATTTTCATGTTATTGACACTTTTTTAGTAACGTTTAAAGTGTTTTTATCACTTCAATATCACATATGCTTCACAAAAAGTGTTTAAAAAATTTATGTTTTTGTTTTAAGTAAAGTAAAAGATAAAAAAACGGACTTTCTATAGCGATGACTGCCCTGAGCCCTGATTCTATTAACTTACAAATACTTAATTTTATTAAAGTCCGTTAGTGTTCTATTGAAATAACGTTTATTACTCTATCGCTATTAGAGAGTTTACTGTTGTGTACTTCAAATTTTATATCTTAAATGGAAATTACTCGTTATTTGTAGTATTTTAGACTTGTGGCTTCGGTCACATGAGTATAAGGGTATTGCTAAATGATTGCATACTCTTATAATAATTGAGGATCACTGACCCTGTTGTTATGGTATGAAAATATGTTTTTGAAGTTTTAAAAAATAATTATTCATACCTTCCAGAAAGTTTATGGTACCAAGCGAATAAGAAGTGTTGTTGTAGGTTCTTTCTATTGAAAGTCACTGATTTCTGTAGCATAAAACATAATCTCAACGGTATTCTATTATTCATGAGTTGGACTAACTACCATTCTCCTGAAGTCAGATATGAAATGTTTTACGTGTTGCTTTTACGATATGAATCTTGCAAAGCCCGTTAACTTTGATTTATTACTTTATACAAGCCAGGGTTGTATCGGTGATGATTTCGACCTTATATACTGATGGTCATGTACAAGTTAGACGTTTCTTCGATATGCTTGCCTTATTGTTTCTGATTTGTTATTAAAATGGGAATACAAAAGGTAAGAAAAGGCACAAAACTATTTCCTTCTTAAACTTCGATTTTAGTCGACAGCTTTGTGATTCATAATATATTTTAAAATTTATGTTCGTAGATGTAAACAACTTACCGTCGTCGTATTTCCGTCGCCGTGTTCAATAGAATGCAGTAAAGCTAACGCGCGACTTGAATATCAATTGATTTGACTTCAGATATTTTAAAGTTTTGCCTATAAATGCGATGTTCTGTTTGGATTTCTGACAATACTCCTTGCGAGACAATAAGAGTTAATTTATGATGTTAACTTTCAGATAGTCGCTTTACCTTAGCGCTGGTGTAGATTCACCCTTATAGAAACGCAATATATAGCGTTTTACAATGAAACCAAGACAATTACCTAACTTTATTCATAGATAACAGAGTACTATCTCAATCATTGATGATTATAATTGGATTTCGAGGCGCTGTTTGTTTAGGGCTGATAGGCAATTTTCAGCGGAGGTTGTATTTCTAACGAGCTAACAGATAATATCAGAACATCAGAATAACAATTGAGAACTGTAATCGATTGTGCCTAATATAATCATACTTAACAATATATGTATAGGGTCTTTTATATTAAAAAGGTTTTCTTGCAAATGTTTGTCTTGATTCAAGGAAAGGCATTGAGTTACCAATACAGATTGTAAGTAACTCGTCTTTATACCGCGTAAAACGCGAACTGCACGGGTCTATTTTTACAATAAAAATGATTCTTTTCATTACACATTTGAAAAATGAGGTATAAAAGATAAAAAAAGATCCATTTGTACAGGACCCTTAAAAAGACTACGTTAATGAACCTGTCGCAATTTTCTAAGAATTGACACTCAAAGAAATGTCCCTAATTATTCCTATTGTTCATTATTCGGGTCGTAATATTAATTTGCAGGCGATAAAATCCAAATTTTCACTACTCTATTGGAATCATAAAATAGCTTTTGCATTTCAATTTCATAGAAATTTTACGAACCCAAGAATGAATGAATTGTATATCATAAAATGTATCGACACCATCGGATAAATCATTAAAAAACAGAAAATCGTGTCTAAGTCATCATAGCTGTTTAAGAGACAAATAGGAAAAAACATTTTAATACATCTGCATCGTCGCTTAACTAGTAGAGACCATAATAATCATAAAGTTAAGATTTAACAATCACCGACGAACAAGAAACCCATTTCAGAAAACTGCTTCTGATATAAATGTCGTTTGTACAGACTAACAAACAATTTCTCTAAACCCATAGGACTCCAGCACCGTTCCATCGTGGGTAACAATGAAAAAGCGAGATAGAAGGAAATAAAAGAGACGCAATATTTTTATAGTAGTATTATCGGTTACGTAACGTGGTAGAATAAGGCCAATAATCCAGTTCAAAAACACTGACTTTCCAGACTTCACACGTCTAAGAAAATTACTTAAAACTCTCACGCACGCAGATCCTTCCTTCATTTTCCACCTGCACCAATTTAAGTCTCCTTATTATATCCAGCAAAACAATTTCCTTTTTTCGCACTTTAATAAAAATAATTGCATGTCAGTATAACTCAGTATCACTGAATTGTCTCTTACACAATTTAATTAATTCCTTCGCTTAATATTCTAATTTATTTCCGTCCAGGATTAGATTAAGTAATTACCAGGACGCACGGCAGGGGTGCGAACAACTTTGTACGATGAGAGCGTATGGTGTGACTCTCGAAGTTTTCATTAAGGAACCGTCTCTTATTATTGCACCATAACACTAAACGGATATGACGTACGTCTCTTGTTAAGGGGCTCTTTATAGACAAGGAATAAACGGAATCATTTGAAGATAACTGACAATAGTTGTTATAACGATATATTAATAAAATCTAGGCGCTACCCTTAATAGATAGACATATAAATTATTATTGAATTAATTTTGTCTCAACTAAAGTCTCTCCTCATTACTAGGGACCTCCAGGCGAATTGGTTCAGATATTTTTTACTTCATAAATTAAAATGTAGACACTATTATATAAATTCAACATTTCTAGGAAATTAATAATGAATATTAATTATTATTTTATGCCTGCGGACGCTTAGCAATTTAATATTTAGTACCTAAGTCGTATTTAATCGTCGGCGAACCTTTCGTTGAACGAGAAAGATGTTAATTAAATATCTGCAGAGTAACTTAATGAAAAGACGTGCATTTTATTTCGTTTCATTAAAAACTGTAATTCAGAGGGTTGTTAAACTGAATTATTGCGGCATCGGATACCACCCTCACCGCCCTCTACAATAGCCTTCGCAAGCGTTTAGTAACCGCCAGTTTGCAAGTTGGTGGTATTAAATTTCTCCCCAAAATTAATGAACCAAAAGTTTTTAATCCCTGCGATACTTGATGATTTCTCGTATTACGTAGTCAGCTTGTGTGTGTAAATGCACTATAATAATTGACAATTGACTGTGCCTATCAAAAAGGCCTAATTGCAGCGGAGCTTATCTGGTTCAGAGCGGTTAGATAGAAGGGAGCTTTTAAAAATTAACGTCCATATTTGCACAAGAAAGAGCGAGCTTAGTTTTAGTAAATTATACCTACACTGTAAAGAATTAATGGGTTTGTTGACCCTATATACGTATAAGGAAGGGTTTTTACCACAATATCCACATTAGGACAGCCAATAAAGGACCCAGAATAATAAAATAATTTCATATTTTGCAGAGAAAAATAAAAAATGCTAATGAAATTTTGTTCGTTAGGCACACACCCTGTATATGAAAATGACGTCAAGATAAAATTCCTGACTCAATCTGGCAGAACATAAAGATAAGATAAGAGACGTAAACTCCTTCCCGTGTGTTGTTCTCGATAGCGTTCAAAGGTAATTACAGGATGGTATTGGATTCTTTCCAATTACTTGGCCCTGGATTTAGCGCAGCAAAAAATAAATTGATAGGAAGATAAAAGGGGGTGTGAACTAGCTACAAATGCTATTATTTTATTACGGCCTAATAAATTCTCGCGAATAAAGGCAGTGTTTAGAAACGAAACGTATTCGTAACATTTATAAGTGGATTTTGAAGAAATACCTTTGTACAATTTTGAATTCACCTTCGTAGTCCAAATCTGTAAAGTTTACATTTCATAACAACACTTGTTGTTTAAGCTCAACAATAAGAAGAATTTGTAAAATCCAATTCTGAATTATATTAATTTCGGTTTCGTGTCGCTGAAAAGTACTAATGTAGTTGTCCGTACCTTAGATCGCTACAATCCCGGACATCTGTTACAAATGAAATTATCGTCCGTTACTGGTACAAATATGTGTTTAATTAATAGTCGGAGTGGTTCCTTGCAGCGAGGCGGCGAAGCAATTAGCTGTTCCTCGAGGGAGGCGAAAAGCGCCGCGTGGATTTAATTTTCTTGAAAAAATTATAAATGTTCAGTAGTTTCACTCCATCGCATAACGCTGGTTATTGAACCGTGATGTCGCATTTTATAATGTGCAAACTCTCGAGTTAGGTATTATTCGACTGGAGTTTCAGTATCTTTTTTAAATATTGAAACTCCTAAGATGAAATTTGCCAAGCGCCTCACCTCGCCGGAGAAAATATTGTGTGCAAGTCTATCTGAGATGTTTGCGTAGACCTATGTTTGAGTTTAATTAATTCAAGATGTTCTTTGGTTCGTAAACAATAAACTTATGGTACTTATACCATAATTGCTACTTTCGTAAAGTCAAGCTCATAACATTTCAAAAACATTGTAGTAAATTTAGTATGCAGGTTTCCACCCGATGTTTGCGTTTACCTTTCTTCGAGAATAACAAATTACTTAGTCTTTGGTTTGAAATTGGTATACCTACACTATAAATTATTACGGTCCCTTACATTATTGCCGCTTGCGTAGTTTCCGGTCAATTATATACTCTTTCTGTTTGCAGTCAATGAACTCTATCTAATACAAATATCGGTTTTACATCTATAAATCTTAAAATTAGATTTCTGAAATCGTTAATTTTTGCAACGAATCGGTGATTAATGCTTTCGGTGTTTGTTATAAACTGCCCTCGACATCAGTTGTGTCGACTATTAATAGTATTTTGTCTAATATTCGTATCCACGTATATATGTATTCATCCACGTACCACGTATATACCTACTATCCTGTAATAGTAACTAGCGATACATTTATAAAGATTAATGAACTTAATAAATCTCATTTAAAAGCTATCAACCAATGTCGTTATCGCCACGAGAATGAATGAAGGTCATCGATCAAGGTTACTTATCACTACGTTTCGGTGTCATCACTAGCTTGAGCCTTTGATAGTTTCTATGTATGTATTACCTATCATATTAATGTGGGGCTTCCCGAAATGTATCAAGAAACGTTTATTTTTCAGAAGTTAGCATTTTTACTTCTACTTGTTTATAGAATTAGTTTTAAACTGTATAAGAATTAAGCTAAATTGCCGCGAAAGCTACGCTCTCCAAATCGTCGAATAAAGGGGCAACTTATTTAGCTTTAGCAGATTTTACGTCACCTGGTATAAGGAAACGATAGTGTCTACAAAGGTACTTATATTATAATTCATCTTGTGCATTAAATATCACATGCAAAAGAATGAATATTGAATTTACAAATGCCTATTCAAGTTTTCTTCTACTGTCTTCGGCGTTCTAACTCAAGGAATTAGTTCCGTGTTCTATTCAAGGCGTGGTTTTATTTATCAGAGCAGTCTCAGGTTGACCTAATGATAACTTCATACTATAATCGCTGCAATTATCTCTGGTTTGTCGTTAAAGATACTTTGCACCATACAATTTTTTATCGGCTCTATGAGGAACCTGTTATGATCACATAATAATCGGCTGTGCTTGAAAATGGACGTAAAATATTTGTCTTTTATTGCGCAGTTGTTTATTCTGTTTATAATAACATGTCTAATAATTTTGTGCGGATTCTTTTATCATAACTACAGTTACTGGAAGAAGAAAGGTGTACCGTATGAGGAGCCGTTTCTCTTTTTTGGAAACTTGACATTCTTGATGAGAAAAAGCTTCTGGGATTACTGCTACACATTGAGAAAGAAATATCCTAGTGACTACGTGGGAATTTTCCTGGCATGGCGGCCGGCGCTCGTCGTACAAACTCCGGAACTCGCTCGCCGAATACTTGTGAAAGATCACGAATATTTCCAAGACCGATCTCTGTATTCTCGTGAATCAGATGCTCTCGGTTCCCTCAATTTGTTCACGATGAAAGCAAGTATTAATTACTACATGATTCCATTGATTTGATTGATGAATTTATCTTTTATAAGGCTGATGATCGGTATTGTCTGTTTAGTCATTAAGAATTAACATTCGATCAATACTGATAAATTGTTATAACAAAATGTAATGATGAAATATTTTACTTTATAATTAGCATTGTTAAATATTGACGTTTGGTAAGTTAGCAGTTACGCCTATGATGAAACGAAAAATAAAATTTGAATTTCTGCCATTCCTTCAAAGTTAATATCTACTAGTAATATTGCTATAAAAATAATTACAGAATCCGCTGTGGACAGACATGAGACATGAGATCTCTCCCATGTTTACGGCAGCCCGGCTCAAGCAGTTCGCAGTACTGATGAATCTAAATGCCACTGAGCTGGTGCGAAAGATCAAACGCGACTTCATAGACGATAACAAACCGGTTAATCTTAAGGTAGGTACTGTAACATCCGATTTGTTTATAATAACGTAAACTTAATGTTATCATTAATCCATCTTGTAGTGAGTAGCTATGAATTAACTTTAGCTAAGTTACCTATGTATATTTGCAAAAATGTAACGTGTAAATTATAAATTTTGCAACAAAAATACACTTTAATGTAAAAAGAGTAAACACGTACACAGGAAAAAAACAAAATGTTCAAGCAGATATCCACATTCTACTCGTATTGTAGTAGAAAGCCAACGAAATCCAAACAGTTAAAAATGCACTAAAAACTATTACAAATTAAGTATATTTATTTTTTAACAGGAATTATTTTCGATGTACACATCCGATACTGTAGCGTATACAACATTTGGGATACGAGTGAGTGCATTGAGTGACCAAGACTCGCCACTGTGGTACATATCTAGCCACATGGTCAAATGGACATTCCGGCGTGGTTTCGAGTTGACCATGATATTCTTAGTGCCAGCAATAGCCGCTATGTTGAGGTAAGGAATTTTTGTCAGAAAATTAATTTGGTCTGTAATTAGATTCTAACTTACTTTAACCTACAAATGTGTTCATTCGACATGGACGTATGACAAGATAGGTACTTAAATAGGTACCTATCTACTATCTAACTAAATCGAAAGTAAAACACTTATAATCTTATAATTACTTAATTTTTCTCAGATGTTGCTTCTTTTCCGCATCTGCTACCGAGTTTGTCAAGAAAATTTTTTGGAACGTCGTTAATGAGCGAAAGAAAATGCAAGCTGGAAATTCTGATAATAAGGATCTCGTTAATCACTTACTTAAATTAAAGGATAACTTTAAAATTCCAGCTGAGTCGGGTTCAGGTAAAGTTATTATTATATTACATCCCATACTTGCTAATCTGTGGGTTTATGTGTGATTCCATAATTTAGTACCCTTTAAACATTGGATTAAACATTAATTAATAAAATTCTGGCCTTCTCAGAATTGGCTGACAACCTGATGTTGGCACAGGCAGCGGTTTTTATACTGGGGTCAATAGAAACTTCGTCCACAACACTCTCATATACCCTACATGAATTAGCATATAATCCGGTAGCACAGGTAAATTATTTTTCAGTAAACAAATTATTTATTTGTTTGACGTTAGACACTCATAACCTCAAATTAGGATTCCTTGAGATGCGGTTACCATGGACGACACGAATAATTTTCAAAAGGAATCTACGGAGATATTTAATGTTAATTTAGGATTCGCATTCTGATTAGCTCCTCAAGTCTCAGACGTTGTAACCGAAACATGCATAAAAGGATTTGCAGTCGATTTGAAAGGAATAGTAATAGCTAGCCAGGCGGAGAAAATAACCTGGCACAATTCATTAGCGTCGTCGAATTAATCTACCAGCGTCTTCCAACAGAAATAACAACGATTAAACCTCGATAGTTCAAAGGAGCACCATTTGTAAGGAGCTAATCTTAAACAGTTATCGCAATAGTTGTTTTACTAATGTCACTACTCTAAAGTTTGTTATCGATTGAGTACAGGCATTTATTACTCGTATTTATGTTTCACAGGAAAAACTTTATAATGAAGTAAAAGAAGCAATCGAAAACAGTGGAAAGGATGTTTTGGATTACGATGAGTTATTGGAATTAAAGTACCTGAACGCTTGTGTTAACGGTAAGAATAAAACAATAGAGTTCTAGTAATCAAACACTGACTTTTTAACTTTTAACTTCAGTGGCACGTAACATAAAATATATTATGGGAATTAATAAATATCTAACATCTATAAGCGTGTTTCTTACATTTTCATTCATTATAGGAATTTGGAAGCTAGAATTCAATTTTATATCAATGACTTCCCTAAACATTGTTTCTGCCGAACTTTGCTCCTTTACCGCATTTATGTTTTTGCTAAAGACACCTATTTAATTCCTTTTTTCAGAAACCTTGCGTAAACACGCTCCTGTGTCTTACCTGGATAGAATATGTTCTCGCGATTACAAACTAAATGATGAACTGACAATAGAAAAGGGTGTACCCGTGCTGATCAATATATTAGCGTTGCATCATGACGAAAAAGTTTATCCCGAACCAGATAAATGGCGTCCCGAGAGAATGCTTCTCAATCACCTTGATAACAATAATTTCAGCTTTCTGCCGTTTGGGGAAGGCCCTCGCTTCTGTATTGGTAAGTTGCCCAGTGATCTTCATATTATTTATCCATAATCTATATTAATCACTTAACTATACGATAATAAGTCTATTTATCTAATTTATCAACTGTATCCTATAGCAAAGCTTTAGTAATATCATGATACTTATGGTTTTTGTGTAATAGTTTATTTGGAACTTTCAGGCAGACGCTACGGCATGCTACAAGTACGAGTGGCGCTGGCACAGATGATAATGAATTATAAATTCCAACCAGCGGTTCCGTACGAGGTTAAAACTGATCCATACAGTGTAATGTTGTCCCCTGATAAGGGTCTTAGCGTCAAGTTTATTTCTAGATAACATATGTAGCTGTTATCTTGCTCCATCCATATGGTTATCAATGAAAGAACAGTTAACTATTTGTTTTTCATCTTACAAAAAATACAACTCAATTTTATTCTGAGAAGTGAAGCTCCAAGAACGTTTCGGTTCATTGATCGCTGTGTTTAATTTAACTCCAAAATTAATGAACCGTCAATATTTGATTCTAAGATTAAACTTTGTTTTTTAGCGTTGAAATACATTTTTGTTAATATACTATATCAATGCTACATAAGATTCATTTACTTAAGAAATATATAGCTATTGTTGAGATAACATATTTATTATAAAAATCTGTTAAAAAATTTTTGTTTACTTTGGCTGCTTTGGCAATTATCATTTACGAATTAACTAAAACTGATATCCCTAAATGAACAAGAAAAACACGATACGGATTAGAAAAATGTGTCATTCATTCGCAGTTTAAAGAGAGACAAAAAATATCGTTAAGAAACCTGCACGCCTGAGAGTTCTCCATAAAGGTCTCAAAGGTATGTGAAGTCTGCCAATCCGCACTAAGCCAGCGTGGTGGACTATGGCCTGTACCCCTCACACTGTGAGAGGAGACCCGAGCCCAGCAGTAGGACAGTTATGGGTTGCAATGATGATGATGATGAATATTCCTAGTAACACTATCACTAACAGAACTTACTAACCTACTTACGGTCCCTCAATATTCCTATTCAAAGTTCGTCACGATGTCCGAGCGCAGCACAAGAGTGTAGCACTCCAAGTTCGTCAAATATTCTCATAGACTAAAAAACAAAATAGCGAGTTGGTGTTGCTGTTTTACACATCGACGGCATGCGAGGTAAGATTGAATTGTTTGGTTCAGCGCGCACGGATTGAAAGGAACTTCAAAATACGTATCAACTTCAACGTCATTTACACTGAAAGGGGCGAGAATTTGTATTTCAATAAATATTGGAATATATATAACAGGTTTCCTTAACAGTTCTATTCGAAATTTGTCACAGATGTCCATGGGCGGATGGTGCAAACTGCAAGCTTGTTTGCTATTCCCATTAAATAAAAATATTATAATATAACGTGCGACCAGTTTTTTTATCTATAAAGCAGATTAAAATTCAATTATTATCTTAATGAAGTAATCCAATGCAAAATGTCTTAATAATTCTTTAATTAACTTCTATGATGATGTAGATTTTTTATTATTAGAGAGATATACGAGTAGTTCCAGTTCTTTGTATTAAAGATACGCTTCGTTACGATCATTAGACTTGAACAGAATGTGTTAAATAAAGTGTCCTCTTAAAAGCAACTCGTAATAACTAGCTACTAACGATCCAGTAACTGACACTAGAGAGTAGTTTTCTACAGACAGACTTGGCTGAAATGAGCTACATAAACATTTTTAGTACTCGAGTGCGACCGAGAAATGGTAATGTTTTCTACAGTATATATGTGTGTATGTTTATTTCTTTGGCACGCTCTACAGCAGACGCCTTAACAGATCGTAACATGAAAAGCCATTTGATTTGTCTCCATTTTGGAAGTGACATGGCTTCCGTTTTTGTATAGGTATCTATAATATTTTTGCAAGGCTGTTTATTTATTGGAAACATTTACGTAAACGTAAAACGGGTCCGATCCGACTATGCCTATTGTATTTTTTATAGTAAAACGATTTAAAAACCTACATTGGCTAGCCTAGCCTTAGTTCCTAAAGTGATCTATGATAAAAAAAAATAACTAAAAGTTTAAATAACCAATCAAATTCTAAAGCGGTATTTTAATGATAACCTTACTTTGGTGACCGATGACTCTTGAGACCACTTTTGCTTGGATTAATTTATTGTTTTCAAGTTCAATAAATGCTCGTAGCCAAAAATGTTACATAGACCACTTTAGTTCCAGACTAGCTAATTGGTCTCCTAACAAATACATGATTGCGTCGCATCCTAATTAAATCTTCAGAGCAAAGTCACAAGAGCGTGTTTTCGTAAAATTATAAATGATTACTCAGACGTTGCGTCTTTACCGCTGAAGTGCCCTCATGTAAGATACTTAAAACTTCGAAAAAACAGTATTCGAAGAAAGATATTACAAATTCTTTGATAATTTCATCTCCGACAAACTTCGGCTCGTTTACTTTCCAATTTATACAATTTGTTTATGTTTTTACAGCGTGTTTAAGTCTTTATCGTAATCAAATAACAAATTACCTACGAAACTTTTTTTGTAGTCAAATTATATGATGAAATGTAAAACCAATAAGAGAATGGGCCTCCATATTTTTAATATTAACATTTAAGTTACAATTTCTACGTGATAGATAATACATCTTAACAGTTTATTTTACAGAG
>LGAG01018921.1:520663-533660 GCA_001278395.1 Lerema accius
TTTCACCCAACTTCGAAAAAACAGTATTCGAAGAAAGATTACAAATTCTTTGACAATTTCATCTCCGACAAACTTCGGCTCGTTTACTTTCCAATTTATACAATTTGTTTATGTTTTTACAGCGTGTTTAAGTCTTTATCGTAATCAAATAACAAATTACGAAACTTTTTTGTAGTCAAATTTTATGATGAAATGTAAAACCAATAAGAGAATGGGCCTCCATATTTTTAATATTAACATTTAAGTTACAATTTCTACGTGATAGATAATACATCTTAACAGTTAATTTTACAGAGGAACTTTATCTAGTTCTACAAACCTGATATTTGTGGATAAAACAAGTAAAATAGGTACTTACCTTCGTTCCTTAAGTACTTAGGTCTTAATTTCAAATGAGTCATTCCCTTCCAAATCCAATCTCAGATCTATCCAATTTCCGATTTTAAGTAGGTAATAATTTAGTTCTGTAACTAATTCAATTGTTAGAAGTGTTCTAGAACTAGAACTTATAATGTATAGTCCTAGTGGGAAAACAAATTTTCGCTAGTATCAGCTTCTTTCTCCCTGAGGAATTTACGAAACTTTCCACTTAACAGGATAGAAATACTTTAGTCCTTTTAGAACTGACTTTTATTATGGGTTTTATTTCTAAATCCAAATTTTTAAATATTGTTAACAATCACTGCATGTGTTAATTAGTATGACAATGCATGCATCGTAACTCGCTGTGATACAACAAAAAGAAAATCTTATTCTAAATCACAATAGATGTATAAAACAATAATATCTGCACATTATGGCACAGTCTTCGATCAAAAATACCGAACCAACTAAATATCGTATCAGCACAAAAAATACGTCTACAAAAATTACAGCGCAGTTGAAAAGTGATCCCATAAGTTTATTTAGTTTGTTTGAAACACAGCCAAGTAAAGGCCTGTCACAATGCTGCAATGTGCCCCAAAAGTTTTAACATAATACACTTTAAACTAAATTTTAAACCGACAATTTTGGATGGAAGATAAATATAAAAAAAAATCGGAGTTCTCATAGGTTGCCAATAAAAGGTTGGCATGGCAGGGAAGAGACACAATCAGACATATAATTTTCAATTATTTTTTTATCTATGCTAGTAATGGTAATAGAAAAGCATAGGTGAAAATATAGCACGTTCATCGTTCATTGTACGTTTGGGTATAAAAGGCATTTTATTAAATCTACCCGCCCGTCCAGATACCTAATACAAAAGAGTAAAATTCTCGCACGAAAAATAAACGCACACCAACCTTTTGATGTCGCAAGATTTCGTAAAAACATATATTTTCTGATATTAATGAAAGCTTTCAGCTTTACCACATTCTATCCCTAAAGGAATGAAAATTAATCGTAGTTACTAGTAGAATCCGATTATAACATCGTCTTTATTTTTTGTCTAATAAAATAGTTTGTGATAAGTACAATATTTATTAACTACATAATTATATTAAACAAGTGGCCAACTTCGTTTTACAATCGCAAAAATAACTGAGATAAATAAGTCCTACAGAAACATTTTGTTTAATAAATCGCCAAAATTCGTTATATGCATTAAATGAAAATGCTCATTCATTTCTTCAGCCATTTCATAAATTCCAGCAATAATTTAGAAAGTATTCTTAAACATTTTAACGGTACTTAAATTTAATTCACTGAAGTAAACTTGTAGCTCGCAAAATGTTGTAATATTTAAGTCGTTTAAAATTATGATTACCGTCTTGGGTAAGTACAGTGCAGCAGTATTCAACGTCGCCTTTGTTTGGTCGTATTGCAATATTGATCTACCTTTACATAAAGCCAGGAACGCGAATCAATATTAACTGATGGTGATGTGTCAAAGTTTACAGCGTCAATATTCTATCAATATCCCTGAGACGAAATCTTTATATTACTTTAACGCTTACTATCTACATTAGTTACTTACACTCGAAGCCATTAACAAAAGCATCCGAGCTAAGAATTTTATCGCAAGCATTCTCGAGGGTTCAATCGCAAAGTTTCTTAATATCGTCAGTTGAATACGAAAACGGTTCGAATGGTCTTGAAATTCGACTTAGTATAAATAGAGCTCGAAGTATTCGGGTCACCGGACGAAGTGCACCGAGTGGCCGTTGTTTCGATTCAAGCAGATCCAGAGCCAAAGAGCCCCAGTACACCGGCGGAGGGTCTACGGGACGCTCGCGCTACGTGCTACGCGCGTAGCTACCGATCGCGAAAGCGCTACGAAAGTTCTTAATTATATACAATTACGAGAATGTCACAAATTTAATTTTAATTTACAAAATTACGGAGCTACGTTCGCACGGAATGTAATAATCTTTTAAGTAAAACCTGAATTTAAGTGCACAGCAGATCCCCTTGGTGAGTTCGCCGAAATAACATGCTAGACTTACAACAGATTGAAATTAAGACAAGATATATTTTAAAATTTGCGTATAAGTATACTTAATTTTTTTATACTATTAACGATCGACTATTAAGCTTTAATATTATAACTAATACCTTACATAACATAAATTAGATATTTTTATATTATAGTTATGAATCCGCCTTATAATATTTTTATTGCATTGAGAAATTGATGAAAAAAAGTAAATGTGTACAAAATATACACAAAACTGAATAATAGTAATACTCTTGAAAGCGAAACAATTTCATATTAAACAACGCTTAGATTAAATTAGGCATATTGCTTCAATTAATTAATTAATGAATCAGCCACCCTTTTAGCCATGTTTATGTTTGAAAATATACGTCAAGTACACGGACTTGCCTACTAGCCGTTGACGTGATTTGTGGTTCGCTTTGTTCGCGATTGTACAATACACAGCGACCCCTTTTTGATGCGCCAGTTTTTATTAGCCCCAGACCTATTCCAATACGAGTTCACAAATGAAAATATACATTAATCACTTCTCCTCAACCGTATTATGTTGTATAGTTAAACTTTAATCCAATCCAAGATAAAGTTAACGAAATGAATTTGAATACGGCTTTGTTAACTTTTAGTAGGGAAATGCAGTACAATTAAAGTTTTTTACAAAACTCCGACGAAAATCGTTAGTCACAAGACTGCCCCCAAAGAGCTGTGCTTTGGGAACAGTATAAAGGCGTCAGTAGAGGACAGTAATGGATAATCACACATTTTCATGAAGTAAGGCTGGCCATAGATGGACGCTTGAAGCAAGTGACACCGGCAGCTTCAACTTCAAGACAATACGAGATTTTCTGTGCCTCATGCCACATGGATTGGTTATATTAGCTGTTTCTTATCAAATCGAATGGAACCCTAAACCCATTAAACAGCAGTCCCCATGGTTTACATGTAATAACTTAGTAAAAGGTTACTTCAATTACTTGTATATACCTATAACGTATTTATATTTAGTTTTTTTTTTAAATATCAACGCCGACAATCACATCCCATTTCGTCATTATGTATCTTCAATTTTCTTCATTTTAAAGGACAAAGCAATGATAATCAAAATTTACCTTCGAGATAATAAAGGTAAGGCATGCGGCAGTTGTAAAAATAACAATAAAAGACCCTGAAGTCGTGAATTCAATATAACATCAGTGGAGTGCGGCCGGCGTCCTCGTATTGAAAAAAATCAACAAAGCAACCCTTTTCATGATAAGGCAACGAGTGAACCCGTCTTCAACAAACCTTATTTTTATTAACTTCACTACGGCAAATGTTTGTGTAAAGATTCAAAGGGGACAATATGTTGGAGACGTTACATTTACACCGTATATCTACTTATAAGACGTTATTAGGTAAGTTAACAGTATTGGGTGGCCTAGAATTAGTACTGATGACAAACCATACAGGTGAAGAAGGATGTCGTATAAGGTGACAGACACAGGTTCCTCTGTTTGGGTTTACATTGTTGTCAACATTATTATAAGGGCATTAATATTATTCTTAGTATTATTTATCTTTCATTGAAACAACTTCGCTTGTCTTTACTACTGGATAGCTGGTCGAACGGCAAGTGTCTCTTTATATTAAAATAAACAAATTATGAAATTATCATATCATTAATTGTAAAATCTTAAATTCATTACCTATTCTTTATCGCAAAAACTTTGTCAAAAATACGGTACACGTCTTTATGAGTGCCTCTGTACCACGTAACAAAATTTACCTATAAGCATAATATTCACATTTTCGAGTAATGAATTTGGGGACTTAATGACACCTACCGCCCCAATATCAATATAACACGTGAACTTGTGGGTCATGACATGACGTAATGAAAATTTTATGACTTCCCTGGAATATATTTACCTCCGTAGTACTCGCTTGCGAATTTAATATAAATTACAGTTTAAACTAAGGTTTTTTATAGTGCAGTAAAATCATAGTAACGAGTTTCTCCTTAAAATGGTAAATTATTTAATTTAAGCGGCTGACGACGCCACAATGGGGAACTACTGAATTGTCGCGGTTGCCGGGGATTTGTACAAAGCACGTTGATTACAGCTTAATGAATGGCTTAAATTCAAACGATTCTACGTGTGATTGAGCGTATAATCAAATGGATTGCTTTGAGGGACTTTTATTCAGTAATATTGGATGAGAGATTTCTGTACAAATTAACTGGATTATGCAGTGGTGTGTTCTAACAATTGTTCGGAAACTGTGTCCGATTCGTGCCAAACATCGTATAAGCAACAATATACCACTTTCAAACTCTAATGAAAATTAGAGGCTTGTTTGACCCAACAACATAACTAACATTTAGTGACAATGTTACAATGCAATAAAAATATTCGACGACCTATTATGGCACTATAGATTCTCGTATCATGGCGGATAGACATACAATTAGTCCTGGCTTCGCTTCTTAGCTAGACGAATATAATAATTCTGTTCTCAGTTTTAAAGTGTTTTTTTTCTATGTGTATTGTCCATGGCACCTATGACATAGGAATGGGAATCGTAGGGTCGGCCAATGAGCGTATAGCTTTAATTTCATTAATTACTGGATTTTTTTAGTTGATATTAGACAATTTAATTTAAGAATTACTTCGATTCTAGAGCCAGTTGAGAATACGTATACATTTTTTTTTAACATCCTTCCCCATACCACGAGGTACCAAAAGTTATATATGTTTACTTTTAGTTCAAAATTACTCTTGACACTCACCTAATACTTAACGACCCCTCTCCCCACGAATAACCGACCTACTAACTTATTAAAATTGTATCAATGTATTGTCCCCCTATAAGGGATTATTGCATCACAAGTTTCGTAAGTGTGAGTTCAAACGAAACGAAAAAGGAAAATATGACATTACAATCTGATAAATCCGGTCTACGTCGAAGTTATTATAGTAGAAACAATAAGATAGGACAAGCCACACAAGTGTAGCGTCATATTATTAGATCGGGCGACGTTAGGCGAGAAAAATTGGACCTTTCTGCCACGCACCCCCTGTTACCACGGTCGAACAACCAGGTGTAATATCCTTTGAGACAATCTCTCCGAAAGAGTTCGATACCCACTTTGAAGCGTGTCAAATTATACTTTCTTTGTATTGCAAAAGGTTTGCAAAGCTTTAAAAAAAGAAATCTTGGAAAATAAATGTTAAACCATGCGTATAAAATATATATTCATATTGAAAAGCTGTTTCAATTCGTCTTCAGAATATAAGACGAGCTGAGATAGCATTTTCAAATGAAATACACTCGTGAATATGTGAACATCGTAATTGATAAAAACTGCAGTAGGATTCCTAAGTCAGTTCACCTTTAGTCAAGTACACTTAAATTACAAACTTGTTCAAATATAATTTCTACGTGACATTACAGTTTGTCATTTGAAAAGGGATTCAAAAGGTACTGTGACAAAATAAAGTAAAAAAAAACCAAAATTAAATTTTAATGGTTTAAAACGTCACGGTACAAATCTGCTTAAATGATACTAAAGTTAAACGATCACAGAATACTAATCTTATTTGCGAATGATATCTTCCATCTTAATCCTAGTAAGCTGCGTTCCTGCAGAAACAGATACGTCTGGAGTTCTATTAGATACAGAGTAGGTACCTGTAATAGAGATCAGTGAATCGTACTGCCAACATGCCACAGATCTCTATTAAACAGAGGCCTTCGGTGTACCACATATACAATGTTGATGAACTTACTGGTTATTAATAAAAATATTAAATGTACCCAACGACGTTATACAATTGTTGGGTACCCAACAGAAGCAAGTTTTAATTTATGCTTTAAACTTTTTTCCAGATGAAATTAATATCCAGGTAATGTTAATATGACATACAGACATAGTTTATCTACATTAAAATTGTGTAGGTACAAGTACAAATACCTAACGTCCTCATATGAACTGTAAAACAATCGATGTAACATCTGAGTCCTTCAAATAAAAAAGATTTTTTTTTTATTTAAGAACTACGTTACCATGAAAACTATAATCTACGGTAGGTACTTATTATTGTCTGAACAGTTGATTCTCTCAACTCTCACTACTACAAAGCCAGGGATCAGTTTCAAAACTGCACACATGTTTTAATGCAGGTAATACATCCAGTGTATTTGTGTTGCAAACGTTTGTGATTCAGTTACCGGGAGGCAAATATTAGTCCGAAAACACATTCATGTGCAATTTACCAAACCTGCGCTAAATTGTGCTCGTAAGTGTATTTTGAATTGAATTAAGCATAATTACTACTACTGGATAAAATACCGAGGTATTATTTACTGCATAAAATACCGAGGTTTAAATCCTATTTTTTTTTATGTTTAAGTACTAGAGTATATTAATGCTAGGTTTACTAATAAAAAAAGATATTATAAAAAATAACTGCCTAAAATCAGCTTTTTTCGTTATAAAAGTTTAATATCATCAAGTGACTTCTTTATCGAATTTGGAAAAAAATGCCGTCCCATTATTCGGTTACGGTTACGGCTACGCTTTACGCGACATCGGATACGGTTACGCGTCGCGCCACGTTTTATATCTGTAAAATGTTTACCATTGGAAGCATATCCGGTGGCACAGTCGTCCCTTCCTTTTGCCCAAATCTACTTGCATATCTCAAAAATTAAAGTATTTTTTTTCGTCATTGTTTATATAGATGGCAGTATAATGTCACGCAGCGGTACTACGGTCTCTACGCGACTGCTGGACCGTTTCCCCACTAGTTCACCGACTACTACCCCTGCCAGCAGTGTCCCCGTCGCCAAGCCCAGCGCCAATGGAAGTAAACGACCCACCATCATCATTTATCCCACTGGTAAGTCACCCAAAATAAACTTCATCTATACTTCTCACTAACAAATTAAGGGTCTGTTTCACAATCTATAAGTAAAGATGTCAGTAGTTATTTATAAAGTAAGCTACTCAGAGAATAAATCCTTCCGTTAACTCTCTATACGTTTCACAATCATTCGTAAATTAAAGTGAAATTGTGAAACGCAATTTACTTGTTTACCGTGCAAATAAGTTCAAAGTAGCTTACATAAAAATTTACTCAACGATTGTGAAACAGGCCCTAAGACTAAGATGGGGCCGGCCCATCTTGGCACGAATGCAATACTGTTTTTTAAATAAATTGTTTTCTATGAAACTCAGTGATAACGTAGCATCCTTAGCAAAAGATTTATATAATTTGATTAAGTGTTTTCGCTGATTGCCTTCTTCCTAAATATTTCATCCGTTGAATATCAGCAAAAGATTTAACGCTACTAATAATATCTTTCAGACACATGTTGCACAAAAGAGAACGTGTAGAAAACAAAAACGGAACGACTTTTATTCTTTTACTTTATATTACTATTGTTATTACCTAAACAAAAATTACCTTGTGATGTGATAAAATAAATATAATAAAATGTTAATCAATACATACATAATGTGTAAATTATATTCGTTCCAGTAATTTGCAACCGCATTTTCAGTAGTACTAACACGAGATATACGAGTATTCGCGACGTGAATTTCCACTGAGTGTTCCAGCCTCGGATCGCTTTTGCTATTTAAATACTTAATGAGTTATGCAAACGAATGTCTTCTGAATGGATTATGCAATTATAACATGGCATAAATTAATCTACGGTCTACAGATGAATTTTAAAAAAGTTCTATTTTTAACGCCAGCCTACCTAGAAGTTCTAACTTTTTGAAATTCCGTAGATCTGATAGAAAAGCGAAACCCTCAAGTCATTCTAGTACAGGGTTTCCCAACCTTTCTGTTGTTGAGGCTCCTCGGTATATAAACAATATTTTCATGCCCCTCCTGACGCGGGGAGTTCATGGTGTGACTGTTTAGTAGGATTTTGAAAGAGTTTATTTATGTATCTAAATTAAATTTGTTAATGATGTTTGTTTCTTTTTTGGTATTTTCGGAGTAAAATTCAAACTTTTTACGCCCCATTGACACCTCTTCACGCCCCCCTGGTTGGAAAACGGCAGCCAAAAGGCTTAGATTCTCTTTCAAAAATAGGTACAAATATTTTTAAACTGTTGGAGTGGAATTTATCCAATATCTAGACTATCCGCTTATCGATCCATCGTTCGAAGCCGGGATCATTTATAAAATGTGTTCCTCTACGCGTGTCATTCTATGGTTGTTACGGATAATATCCCTGAAATTGTTTTACTCGTATCAAGTCAAGCTCTGATGTATATTGGTAGCTACGAGAGCGTAATATCTGAAATATTTACATCGGAAAATTCGGCGCGTTTTAATAACGTAATACGCTAGTAGGTACACTATACAGATAGGCAAACTATAAGAATATACGTTCCGTACTACTACCATTTACTAAGTAGCCCCAAAAGTCGTATGATTTTCCAATATAAGTATACATTTTTTATAAACTACAGATGTTTTTACTCAATATGATTTAACTGATGATTTTACTCAATTGCCCGAGTTTTGTTTTTATTGTTCCACACACTACGATTTTGGTAACGGCAACCCTAGTAGGAATGCTACTAGTGAAAGGATGGTCGTAGATTCGATTCTTAGAGCTCTCTCAAGACTTTGTCAGATTTTGTTTTCCTTTAATTAATTTAATCAATCGAGGTGCCTAGGTTTATGTATGACTTACAATAGACATGTTTTTATAATTAACATAACGAGACAAAAATGTACAGTGTACTTACTCGTATAACCATCGTCGTGACATGAACACTATCTTCAATTAGGGATATTATGTTTCTTATTAAAATACGCCATCCTTTGCGCAATATCAGGTATTCTCGTTAGCTCTTGCTTGTTCTATGAAACGAAATGACTAATTATTTATTATGACACCACACGTCGGGTCGTGTGTATTATTTATTAATTTTAATCTCGCGGGGATTCTACTGAGCTTGCATGTAGCTGGAAAAATAACATCACATTTTATTTTAATGGTCCTGTACGAGTTCGCAGTCACTAATGTTCCTCTTAATCCAGACTACAATAGACGTAATCCTTGCTTATTTTAGTGAAATGCTTAAAACTTGCTTATTTAGGGATTATATTCGGATTAGTGCATAGCATAATTACGTTAACGATAACTTTTTATTTTTGTAAGTTAAATAGTTTCAAAGTTACTGGCACTTAATACTGTTGTATATATAACTGCTGTATATATACAGCTGCTAAAATGTCTTCCTTAATAAGAATCATTGTTTCAGTGACACCAGAATCAATAGTAGTTCCAATAGTATCCTGCATATTTGGATTTCCACTGTTAGCTTTAACAGTCATATGCTGCCTGAGGAGAAGAGCGAAATTAGCGAGGTAATTTTATTGAAAGTTTTAAGTTAAAATGAAGTGAACGAAAACCTGCATTTACCTGCTATTCAGTACGAGTTTGAAATCTAGCACGCTCTCGAATATTTTGAAGTCGGATGTAGAATAACTTTTGGCGCAGAAAACATTGAGAAGAAACCGCACTACCTTAAAAAACTTAAAATGAGGAAATTTACGAACTCCTTGCGAAATCTTTAAAGTTAAATTTTTTAAAACCTGTACAGTTTCATTAATAGAAATTCTATGAGGGTGTAAAGGGGGTTCATTCATCTTTTAGTCGAACCCAACCTTACAGCCTTACAGCAGTTAACCTTATTGACGACAAGTATTATTAAGCCATTATTTTCGTAGAGAGCGAGCTAGAAGACGTAACTGTGAACTGGACCGCGGTGAGCTGTCAGTGGTGCGACTGTCACCGGCAAGAAACCGTCCGCGCGCTGTCAGCCTGATCCGGTCGCCGCGAGCGCCCCCTTCGCTTGAACTAGACACTGTTCTTGAAGAACGCTCGGATCCTGATCAGACCACGCTATCTCAAGCAAGTATCCATAACCTCATATAAGATAAGGTGGGGTAAGACTAACACACGGGGCAAGACTAACACTGTCTATTATCTCGATACGTATAGCTTAAATACGAAATTCCTCCAGTCTGTAAGATAGAACAAACGTAAATGTTCTAGGCTTAAACACACACATGTCGTTTCTTCAAGTGCATATCGAGATAATAGACAGTGTTAGTCTTGCCCCGTGTGTTAGTCTTACCCCACCTTACCTTATACCTCGTTTTTTTCGTCGTGATATAAAAGGTAAACAATCTCGGAACAACTTTTATTTATTTCATTTTAATAAAAAAATATTTAGAAATTTATTTTAACATTAAATTATTGTTTATTCTTTAGTTTTTTTTAATTTGTGTCTGTCTTATTTTTAAATCGATAATTACAAGAAAAAGACAGTGTAAGATTGTTTACCTTTTATTATATCACGACGAAAAAAACGAGGTATAGGTGCATACGAGTACCTATATGCAGCCATTCTTATGTACAAGTTTATCATCGTTGTTCGGCATAATAAGACTTTTAGTTATAGTGACCTGTCATCGAACATCGTTATCGTAACAGCAAACTGACGCTGACTTGCAGCATTTAGCTGGTTGATTGACATACAATAGGAGAAAACTACCTAGGGAAAAATTCCCTTCTATATTTTTCTTAGGTTTCTTCTAGTTTTTCACGCAATATATGGGACTGTGAAGTATTACCTACAGCTTTTAATTCGAGAAAACCATTATGTCTAATAAGCGTGGAGAATCGTCAGTAAAATAATGCCTAGCAATAAAAATATCCCAAAGGGCCGGTGGGAGGTAATACACATAAAGAACCGTAGTACTTGTTGTTCTCGAGAGAACATTACAGTCTTGAAATTTACATAGCATACGCACCGTACCTTTTGTTTTGTAAGCTTAATGTATTCTATTTGAGTTTTTCTGCTCTTATGCACTGTCTGTTATGGCCTTTATAGCTTAGCAATTGTTTTTTAAGAAGTATTTTTTGTAACTTCTATCATGAGCATATTAATTTGATTTATACTTTGAGTTTCGGTAAGGATTTTGGCGATACACACGCTTAAAAATGGGGCTGCCCTAAATTCAATCATTATAATGTCGATACAGTATTCTTCTTAAAATGAATATTTCTTGATAAAGTTAGTGTAATTTCGTTAATTGATAATCCAAGATGCGGGCCGACCTCCAGATCTAATTCCGCACAATCCTCTGTTATCTCAGTAAGAAGGTATTTCAAACATTTAGTTATTAGTGCACTAGACCGAAAACACAGATTGCGTAGGTATTTCATTAATCTTAATTAATTTATTACTTGAATTTCAAATACTTATCTTAAAATTTAAATAGAAGTGCAACTATTAAAGAGATGTAAAGAAAATAATTTATTGATTGTCTTATCTCTTTTTCTCTATTAAAGGTAATAATGTTCAATTTTACGAGCAGTAGTAGATACTTTATTTTAAAACACCTGCGAGCCTCAGGTGCAATAATTTACGTTCATGCAATTCTCCAGTGAGTTCTTCTATCACAAACAACAAAGCATTATACAGAGATACGAGTATCATATCAGGAAAGCATTTTTATAGTCCTTTCTTTAACTAGTTTAGCATTTTAGATTAAACATTACGAGAGATACAGGCCATTTCATATCCTCTTATTATTGAACATAGCCAGCTAGATAGTCATACTCATAAAGATATATTTTTTGTGCAGCAATAACTTTGTCGTGGTTAGAAGGATTACGATTCTGGTCTAAGTGTGATTAAAACACTACAATATTGATATAGTATCCATATAGTATCCAAAACGATATACCTGAGTTTAAAATCATAGGTCGAGTCTAGTTTTAAATGAAGTTCTGCATGTCACCTGTGCTGGCACAAAGGAAATCAAATGTTCACCAGTCTTCGCGCAACGTCGCTTCCAATCACCGAATGCAACTGAGTTGGCTCACTCACTCAACGAGAATTCTGCTCCATTTAATACATGCTGTGAGACACTACTGACAATCTATAGAGTCATTAGATTTAGTTTTCAGTGTCTATTTTTACGTTATTTCAGCGTAGCGTACATAATTAAATTCCTTAGAGATTTTCTACAATATGTAGGTATAATTACTTAATCATGTGTTCACCTACAGTACGTAAGTACTTAAGACTATATGAAAACTATATCACAGATGTTAACCGTGATACGCAACTATCTTATATATTATTTAAGATGTAAATCACGGTAGAGTTTCTCTGTGGGTATTATACTCGTAGTAAGAAGATTTCTGTATGTTATTAGTGGCCATGTTTGAGAAGATTGAGCACTAAATTGTTTTGTATCTTAAAGGATGTGGGCATCCAAGCACTTATATTATCAAGTACCGCTTACCGCTAATGTCGTTTCATTAAAACTACTTTATCGTTTTGACTTTAAAATTTTGGTATTCCGCGAGACGAAATATCAGTTGCCGGGCCCCCAGCGCGACGCACAAAAAACGAAAAATAAATACCTACCTACAACAAGTAGAGATGTTCAACAGTATATCGATTTTGAAGAAAAAAAAAATGGCGGCCGGACACTAAGCCAGGCTCCATACAAAAATGTTCGATCCCCTTTGTTTGTATTCACC
>LGAG01018921.1:550594-567690 GCA_001278395.1 Lerema accius
CATTAACTAATACACTGACACCATATTTATAAAATGAAGACCATAAATTCCTGTATTTAGCAATATTTATCATTTTATTCGGTATTTAAATTAACCACCAACATTTTTACTACACTGATTGCTGGACATCTAATTAAAGACAGTTAATGATTATGCTGCTAACTTGTAATATTATGATAAAAGTAGCACCCAAAATTATCACATTTTGTCGCGAATTTTCATGAAATACTAATGTAAATTAAAAATCAAAATATTTACATCATTTTTAATGTCATTTTGATAGTTTTCTACGATCGCCTATATTAAAAAAAACATGAGGTGCAGTTCCTCCACTAGGAAGGTTCTTCTGATATTTCATAAGGAAGGTTGGTCATATTAAACCATTTGAGATGTTGTAAAGATATTGTAGTTTATGCTAATAAGGGGTTCAAGACATTCAATACAAGGAAAATAATTCTTATGATACCTAGACTATGAAAAACTACATTACGCGAAGAATGACATTGTTAGCTGGACATCAACCATTTGTGTGTTAAAACTTATTTCTTTGGTGAAGGAGAGCCAAGAGATGTGTCCGCAAGACCAATCACATTGCGAATATGTAAGGAAAACTTGGATGAAAGAAAATCTCGTAGGATTCCAGATTTAAGGATGTCCAAATATCAACGTTAAATTAGGGTATACCAATATTGTAAACTTGATACTAAACGCCAGTTGAAATATTTTCTTTTTTTTTTATAACATAAAAGTTATTATAATAAATACTGATGTAAAACAATATGTACGAGTGCCTTAAGAAGGAAATTGTCCCAATGTAGAAGAAGAAAATATTTTTTACGAAGAAGGAAGATATTAAAGTTAACAGCTACATTTCCTGACATGGTGTGATCATAAGCATGATCTATAAAAAAAAATTGAGCCGGAATGGGTAGATTCTGATACCAAAATATTTTAGAAAAATTTAAGCCAGTTCAAACTGAGCAAAGTTTGCTGGTGATTTAGATTTTCCAATAGCACAATCACTCCAAAAGCACCACTAAGTGGTTAAATACTTTCTATGAGGACATTAAGTAACGATATTTAAATAGCCCTCGTACAGTCTTAGTGGACCCTATAACAACTTTATGGTACAAGGTGAGAAATATGCAGGCAACTAACTAAAAACTAACATTCATTAACCCTATATTCAAGATTTTAAAGAAAAGTGGAAGCAAATTCTCATATCAACTTGGAACTACTTGATCCCTTCAATACCAAATTAATCGCGGGCTATTATTGCCCACGTAAATGCGATAAAATATTGATAACATAGCTTCGAAATGTTCAAAATAGATTTAAGATTTATTATAATAAGCATAAATTTATCACTTACTTATAATATTTTTTTTTTTTCAGTCACTTTCTTAAAGTGTCTTTAATTAGTTGTCCATACATTTGTTTAAGGAGTAACGATTGGAATTCGATTAAAACACCTAAAAAGATATAAAAACTAATTTAAGACACAAATAATTTGATTTCATCGTGAAACAAACAATGTATGAATAATTTCAATATTGTTACAAGTTCCTATTTTATTTAAATTTTGAAATATACGATCTGAAAATCTGTTGACCAAATACTCCCTGAAGTGTCTTTAATTAGTTGTCCACCACTGCATAATTAAAACGAAGTAGGTACAGTTACACAAAATGTACACACGAGTATTTAGAAATTTGATTTATCGAATAGATGTGCCTGCGACAAAATGACGATGATTACATCATTTACTAACAAAATAGTTAGAAAAATCAAAACATAAGTTAAATCTAAGCTTGATGTAATTCGTACACTACAATTGTCCACACTATTTTAACCTTCTCTCTTTCTGGTGCCGATAATCCAGTGAATGGACAAAACCCCAACATAATCCGATGTCTTTAAGATAAGCTCGAATAGACATCTGAAGGCCTTGTAATGACTTCCTTTTATTTTATCTACACGAAACCCCTCTAATAATTTTGTATTTGATGTCGATGGAAGTTAAAATTAAAATCATATTATTAAGTTGTTATCTATTTAATATTGTTTCAGGAATGAAAAGTATCAGCACTCATAATGAGAGAAACATTATTTCCTTTAATATTTATGGTCGCCTCTGTCACAGCGTTTACAGCTTCGAATTTATTTGATTTTTGGACTGATTTGTTTCGTCCTCTTCCAAGAAATTCAGAGGAAGGATTCATAAAAGATTATACACCAAAGCTATCAGAAGAATTCGACTTTATTGTCGTTGGAGCTGGTTCGGCTGGAAGTGTTGTAGCAAATCGATTATCAGAAAATCCTCAATGGAAAATCTTACTTTTAGAAGCTGGAGGCAATGAAAACTTTTTTTCAGACATCCCAATCTTCGCTCCTTTTCTGTCAATGACCCCAATGAACTGGGGCTATGAATCTGAATTACAATCCAAAGCATGTAAAGGATTACGAGGGCACGTGTGTTTTATGCCACGTGGCAAAGTCCTTGGTGGTAGTAGTGTTTTAAATTTCTTGATCTATCAAAGAGGGCATCCGGAAGATTACAATGATTGGGTCCGAATGGGCAACGATGGTTGGAGTTATGAGGAAGTGCTGCCATATTTTAAGAAGTCTGAAAATATCATGATAGAAGATCTAAAAAACTCTAGCTTTCATGGTAAAGGGGGTTATTTAGACATAGATCATTCTCCATATGAGACACCACTTGCGACTGCTTTCAAAGACGCTGGTCAAGAACTAGGTTACGAGTGGAACGATCCCAATGGAGAATCAGTAATAGGTTTTTCTAGACCTCAAGCAACTTTGAGGAAAGGCAGGAGATGCAGTACATCAAAAGCATTCTTGGAGCCAATAAGATTTAGAAAGAACTTAAAAGTTTCAAAATATTCAACTGTGACCAAAATTTTAATTGATCCAAACACTAAAACGGCGTATGGCGTGGAATTTATAAAAAGAAAGCAAAGGTAAGAAATAGGCGTTGTTTCGTTACTTTTAATTTCGCTTATCGCAGTTAAAACTTTTACTCACAAGGACTTACAAATTAAATTATCGGAGTTTCGGTTTAATATTAAATAAACATCTAATAGATTTCGCGTCGTCAAAATTCCAGATTAAGATTATAAGTATCATCTACACGCTAATTTGACAGTCTACATCTGCTTGTAAACGCCTCAATACAAAGTTCCTAGCTCTCTTTTTCACTGATAATATCTTATGAGTTCCGTCAACATTGTATACGTATATTTGAGAAGTAGGTAGTGCTTACAGAATAAGTTCATGATCAAGGTTCACATAGAGGTCGTACGTAATTTATAAGGTACACATAAGTTGAGTAATATGTACATAAGTAAATGTGACATATCTATTATACAACTTGAAATTAACTGAGTGAAGTACCTATGTATTTACTTTTACATGATGTGAAGTAATCTATTTACATAATGTGATAGTAACATAATTATATTAAAGCAGAGATTAGCGAGATCAAGTAGATACATGGGTATTTATAGTCCACAATATAATTATTGGTTGATTGATTGTATGCCTTTTGGTACTTAACAGATCTGTATCATTATAAGCATAGACCATCTGATTATACGAGTAGACTGACATGCAGATACTAACAATCGTTTTTTTTTTCACAGACGACAAGTAACAGCTCGCAATGAGGTAGTAATGTCTGCTGGGACCATAGGGTCTGCTCAACTACTAATGTTATCTGGAATAGGGCCCGAGGAACACCTTAATGAGTTAGGCATTAACTCTCTTGTCAACCTACCCGTTGGGTTCAACCTGCAAGACCACGTCACATTTTCCGGCAACGCTTTCATTGTTAACGACTCAAGCCTCTGCGTTAATGATGTAAGAACATTTCTCAATAATAATAGTTTATTAAGTATACGATGCGCGCATGGTAACAACAAAATAATACGCACAGTCTCATCCTCTCATAAACTATACTATCCCATCCTTTACCTTTCTTCCTCATCCTTATCTATAGATACATCATTTTCTACGCTTATATTTGTTGTTTTAGATGAAGGCCGCATCCCCATTTTCCGCGGCAGCTTACCTGGCGGGAACTGGGCCGTTGACTTTACCTGGTGGTGCCGTAGGCCTCGCTTTTACGCGTACCAAATATGCCAGTGACCTCGCCGAAGGCAGGCCTGATATGGAACTGGTGATGGGCGGTGGTTCGCTAGCTGGAGACTTTCTTGGCATTTTACGAACGTTGCTAGGTAAGCCTGCGTACCTTTTACCATTTTCTTTTGACCATTATCACGACACAAAAATGGAATTCTTAAATAACCAATACTTAAGATGATTTCGCATGTCTCCTCCGCTGTCGTGAAATTTTAATGTAATTATAGTTCTTGGAACATATTATCAAGTTAGATAATACGCTCCGCTCAAGCAGCTGACTCTGATAGTCACTTGCCAGGAAATCTTCACTACTTCTAAACTATCAGGACAACATTAGAACTGAACAGAAATATTAATGAATAAATAGTAGGTTAAGCCCTAGACTACCGAGCGTGGAGACCGGCCTCTATTTTTTTACTCCACTTAAAAGCCTTCAGTTTTCCAGGTGTAACAGACAGGTGGTATTGGCAAGTGTACGGCTCACTCCCTCAGCAGCTGCGACAGCGAAGCTTCGCTATGAACCCCGTGCTGATTAGGCCACGCAGTGTTGGAAGATTGACACTGAAAAGTGCACACTTCGCAGATCAACCAAAAATAAATCCAAATTATTTCGATCACCCAGACGACTTACAAGCACTAAAAGAAGGAGTTCGTTTAGTAAGTTGGGATTTTTTAATCTGTCCTGTGTCCCGAACAGTCGCGTCGTATTCAAAAGGGTACACGGGACCCTTGTAGATATAAGGTGCGCGTTCATTCACGAATTGCCTACTTTCCAACAGGGGGCTCCAATTTCGAGCGTGTGTGGTCAAAAGACCCCACATTGTCTAAGATGGCGCTGTTCCTAACTCTTATATTTAACAATACCTATAGACTATAATTTTTAGTACCTATGCGTTGAATAGTAAAAAAGTATGATACCCTTTTTGATTTATGATTACCTATCAAAAATATTGTAGAAGGCATCCCAACATTGGATACAGGATCGGTCGATGTAGATTACACATTGTGCATCGCTATTTCTCGGCAAAATAAGATACATTAAGGAAGTAATAACCAACCTTAATATGCCGACGGTTAATAGAGTCGGTTTTGTACCGTTGGTATTTTTCGCCTATTCAATCTAACATTTCGCCGCATTTCTCCCTCACTAGGTTTGATTTAACGGATATTTACAAGGTAGGCAACGTATTCAAGTAACTATCTGTAACTGAGTACCTACAACGAAAACGTTTAGTTACTGTTCGATAGATACGAGGACCGTGTCTTCAATCCTTCATATCTTGCAGTAAGACTGAAACCTAGACGATTGATTGACGATTGATTTTCCCGTTACATAAATAAATATTTAATCTTCTGTAGATTTACAAAAGCTACTCAATTATATTTATTGCATCATTTATAAAAGTAATAAATTGTTAAATAATACGTATCAATATTTTTATGGCGTTCATGTACCTACGTTGATATATTGAAAATCACGTATTGCAATTTATTTCACAGGTAGAAAAAGTAATCGGTACGAGGGCCTTCCAGCGGTTCGACACGAGGTTGCATAACACTCCATTCCCGGGCTGCGAACATTTTATATTCGACTCTGACGAGTATTGGGAGTGTGCTATAATGCAAACGTCGATCACCCTAGACCACCAGGTATATAAACTTTTATTTTCCTCGTCAGTTTAATTTTAGCCTAGATGTTTTAAATAGCAGCCTAAAAATGCCCGTTTTTTTTCCTCCCAGCCGAACCTAGCTTACTTAGGTTTAATGTAAGCATTTATGTTTTATAATGCCTACAACTAGGATTCCATTTTGTGGGTACCATGGGCAATACATAGATAAAAGAACACAAACCCAGGCGGAAAACAGAAATTAAAGTTCGTCTTTGAATTTCTGCCTCACGGGATTTGAACCTAGGACACTTTGGATGTCGATCTAGCACGCACCTAATAAATAGGTGGTCCTTAGGTAGGATAGGTGGAACCCACCTAGTTAGTCCACGATGGAAAGAAAATGCTATTTACATATCTCTTTCTTTTTCCTTCTCAACAGGTAGGGACTTGTAAGATGGGACCAGCCGGCGACCCTACAGCTGTAGTATCTCCCAGGCTTCTAGTCCACGGCGTACAGAAACTACGCGTTGTCGACGCGTCGATCATACCACAAATTCCAGCATCCCATACACATGCGCCCGTAGTAATGATTGGAGAAAAGGCCGCAGATATGATTAAGGAAGATTGGCTTAGATCCGGGAACATTAATTTATTATTCTGAAATGATATTCTTAAAAAGTTTGACGGCCGGACGTAACACTGCAAATTGTAACTTCTCAAGTTACAGTCAGATTATTTGCGCAGCTTTTCAAAGGATTACCGTAGAAGACAAGCGCACCCGACAAACGAATGCAATTGCACTATGTTGTTTTGTATTCCAGTTTGAACCTCTTATTCCCCTAATACCTGCCGTTTACCTGTCTGTCTTGATAACAATGTGGTAAAAAGCTAGAAAGCATCCATCAGGCAATCAGTTTCCCCACTGGTTCTACACCATTGAATAATTAAGCATCATATTTTTTTTAAGTATTGAAAAGTACTTATATGTTTTAAAACTCAGTCATAAAGTTAGCTAAAAACCTATAGGTACTATTATAAAGACAAATCGTGGGCGGTTGGAACGGTTCAATTTACTTTCAATTTTTATCAAAGATCTCTGCTATTCGTATAGATAAGACCCACAGCTTGGCACGAATTATTTTCAATATAGCGAGAAAATCATACAAATATTTCGCGGTTTTATAGTTGAGGTGTTCTTTGTTTCCCTGATATACTACACAGTGAATCGTGACTTTTGTTGTAATGATTATGTATAAATGCTTATAAAATATCCTTGTTACTGACCGAATATGCCAAGGAGAAAAGCGAAATGGAATAAACATTCCGTGATTACCATTGTTCAATTTCATATTTAATGATGGTCGATATGCAAAATATATCAATGGTGGCTCAGGTCCGATACGCAACACACACTAACAAAATTGTTAACGTTTATACATCGCCATGGGATCGCCAAATAAAAATGAGTGGTGGACGCTATTCGCCATTTTGCAAATCGATGGACAGATTCTAGTGGAAGCCCTTCGCTTTGCATTTACGATGAGCTCATTATAAATCTCGTGAAAAATCATGTTAAACGTATCCTATCGCTAACCACCAACGCCAGGCGCAATGGCCTTATCATGATAATTATGGGCTTAGTAATTTACATTCATACTTGATATTCAGAATGCAGTCAAAGTATGATTCCACAATTTTGAATATGTATAAGTGAAAACTTTGATGTTTTGAAAGTCGATGAAACGAAAAAGCGACAATAAAGAGATACAAATTACTTGGGAGAAAATGAGAGGAATCATTAGTGTTTCTTCTTGGCCACTAGATGGCCGCAAGGGAGTTACTAACAATTTTTTTTTAAATCATGCATTATAAATTAGATTATGTGTTATAATAAGATTTGCTAATCATTATGTACCTAAGAGTAAACTAGTCACACTGCATGCTCAAATAAATAAGAATAAAAATAACAAAACCATTGTTTACTTATTTATTTAATTTTATTAATACCTACACAACTGTCACATGACATTATAATGAAATGATAGCCACTATAAAACATTAATCAGGAGATGGACCGGTTTTTGTTTTCCTATTTAATTTCCTGTAAAGGAATGACAAGCGTTTTTCAAGGTGTTTCCACTTGGTTGGCCTTGTCTGTGGTGACCCAGTTTTGGCAAACATTTTCTTTTTTCTTAGTAGTATCTGTAAAGTACAAGAACAAATTATAAAAGTATAATCTGTGTGTAACAAAAGACAATAAATTGTGTATATTTTTTCTAGCTTACTCACAAAAGTAATGAGAACAAACTACAAGTAATGTAACATTAACCCATACATAATGCTCGAAAACATACAAACAAGCTCAAACTGGAAATTAACAACTTACATGATATTCATGTCCACTATATCCTCTGATCCATGTTGGTACATTATACAAGGTCTTCACAGGATGTATACTGCCCGTTCCTAGAATATCTATGTAGTCATTTTGTCCATAAAGTGCTTTACGCTCTGTCCAGACATTTGCAGGCCTGAAAATTAATGTGATGAAGTACTGTTATTAAACAACATTTCTGATATTATACAAACCACAGTACTACAATTTCTTTTTTTTCTCTTATGGGCCGACAATACATTCTTAGTGCATTTGGTTTAAACTAATAGGAAATATGACCTCATTTAGCCCTGATAAAAAAAAACATCCACCAATAGTACCTTATTTTAAAGTAAATCAGTATCTTTTTTTACGACAGATACCTACTCAACCAGAACTCTAGCCTTACCTATATTCCGGCATGGGTAACTTTTTTCCATGTACTCGAGGAAGAAGACCACCACTCCAAATCTTCTCTTCATATCCATATCTTCGTACTAGCCTGGATCTCTCAGCATGATATTGAAATTTGTTTCTAAACAAAAAAGAAATAAATTAAAAATTCTTCGAATTAATCACCAACAAAGTAAACATACCATTTTAATCATTTTTACCTCACTATATTTATAGTTGGTCTCCAATATAACGCTTTTAATAAAGTAGACCCTAGCCAAGCCATTATTTGAACAAACTACGCCCTTTAAAATTAATTTTATCTTGCTATTTTAATAAAATTTTAACCGAAATAACCTAATTCTTAATAACCATAACCATATTTGACAATGACATTGACAGCATGACACTAGATAGCAGACATTGTCAACCATTGACGTCAAGAAAAAATTGGCTATTGGCATAGATCAAAGTAATTTGGTCAAAACTGGGACAAAGAGTAACTTATTCGGACAGGAGTTGATTTGGGGCCTTGGACCTTGTAACTAGGAAAAGATCATGTTCATGAAGGCTGGGACAACTTGAAAGGTCAGTACATTGACCTAAATAAATTTAAAGAGTGTATTAAAAAATGGTTGAGACTCTTTAAGCTTAACAGTAAGTTTAATTTTCTCTAAGTGTACTATACTCTTTGAGTTGTACAGGACACTCTACTCTTGTATAATGATCATCAATGGTCATCAAATGTAAAAAATACGAGTTTTATATTATCTGTTTTACTGCCATTTGTTTCGTATCTACATAGTCTGTAGTCTATGACTTAAAACCAAACAAAATGGCTGATTTGCTTTGAAATTTGTGGAAATATTGTGAAAGAAAAAATATAATTTTAAGTATGTAGGAGTGCTATTTAAAATGATTTCTATATTTGTATATATTTTACTCAGTAATTAAATAGTCAGTGACCAAAATTGCATAAAGAATTAAATAGTATACTCATGTCGCGCCACTGCGCGCTTTTACGTTGTTTGTTTACTTCATGATATAACATAGATTTACTTCAATACACAAAAAAAAACAACTTTTTACTGTATTATGTATGTTTTCGGGAAAATAAATTAAATGAAACTTCATGATAACTGCTCTGAGGCACTTATAAAAGCACGGCTTTGTTTCCAGATACATAAAAACTATGTCTAAGAGGGATCCAAACGATCGCAATGAAAGGAAGTTGGACTCGAGTGATTATGAAAATCTTATATCCCAACACAGCATATTTGAATCATCAAGATCTAAACACCAGGAATTGCCCAGTTTTCCTGGCTTCTCTAATGCTGAAACTCAAACAAAATCAACTGACATAAAAAGTGGGCAGGCTGTACAGTCAGGACTGGGAGCATGGCATTATAATCCTTGGTGGATGCTCGCTAGCACATCGCGAAGTGTACCGTCGCAAGATGATTTCTCAGAAAATAGTGATCAAACAAAAGTAAAGCAGGAACCTAGCGGGGCGGCTACTCCCGACCACGACCCCCTACACACTGAGATTGAGCACTATCAAACGGCAACTCCTCCTGCTGGTCTGGATTCATTCTGCGACGATTGTTCTGATCCTTTTTGTGACTCCAGTATAGCCATATGTCGTAAACTGTTTCACTGTCCCCATTGTCGAAAAAGCTATCCAACCATTTTGGAGTTTAACACTCACTTAACAGGTGTGCATCCAGCTCAGAAGCCATTCAGATGTCAAATTTGCCTGGAACCTTTCCATAAAAAATCTCATTTACGTAGACATTTAGATGCGAGTCACACCCGTAAAGATGTAAACAAGTGTTCAGTCTGTTCAAAGTACATAAAAGATAAGAGTAACCTACGTAAACATATGCAAGTCCACACAGGAAGAGTACCCCAAAAGCAATTCAAATGTGACCTTTGTAACAACAAAAGATACATGTCCTTGGACAGACTTAATAACCATAAAGTAGTTTGTACAGGTGAGAAGGTGTTAAAATATTGCGACATGTGCACCAAAGTATTTGATAATTCCAGATCATTGAACAGCCACAAGAAAGTACATGCTAGGGAATTGAAGTGTGATAATTGTGGTGAACAACTTCGCTCCTTGGAGCAGTTTACCAATCACAAACTGATCTGTCAAGGAGTGACGTCTGATGCTGGAAGTAGCCAAGGAGGATCGGCAGGCGCGAGTGGGGCGGGCATGAACAGATGCTGTACACAACCAGGCCTATGTGAGCATGATAAACCTGCCTACTTAAACATACCCGGCTATGCTACGGGCAGAGTGCTAGAGGCAACATTATCATCTTTGAAGTCTGAGATGAACTAATGAAGAGTTCTATGAAGAATTAGACTTACACTAAATAAGTTTTTATTAATTTCATTTTTTTACAGATTACCAAATAGTTAAATCAATGACAGTAATAAGTTTCACAATTGAGAATTTCACAAGACTGATGCAAATATCCCGCCTCACGACTTGCTTTATTATTACCATTTAAATTTAAGCAGTAGGGAGTAAGTTAATACAGTTAGAATAAGCAGTTAATGGTTGGAGCATACTTGTATTCATAACCTCTTTAATTGAGAACTCCCTGTATTTTTATGGTCACTTTATAATCATGAAAGATACAAGAATATGCTCTTACTGTTGATGTCCTTTGTTTTTGTTACTTGCAATCAATATGCATTTAAGATTTCATCAATATCAGCTTTATAATATTTGTTTTAATCAGGCCATACAATCATATGAATTTGAATATAACTGAATCCTTATTTATTTTTTGAATGTAACAATATGCCTTGACTGATTTAGAATAATAATTATTAGTGTGCAGTATTACATTAAACATTTTTTATTTTTCTATTTTGGGAAAATTGTAAGAGCTATATTTTTTTTATAATTTTTAGGATATATTTTAGAGTACCTAAGTTTTATATAGTTGTAAGTGGTCGGTGGAGGCTGTACATGAGGCACATTCTATTTCCAGTGCACTCCTGTACAATATACTCCAAAGACAAATTTATAAATATAGGAGCATATGCATATTAGGTCTGTATTTTTAATACTTTCTAAGGACAACATTTATAATGGGACTTACTGTTTCATGACATTAGAATTAAGCAACCTTCGAAAAGTGCAATGACCATTGGCTTAGCCGGGAGCATGTTATAATTATTACTTTTGTTGAATTATGAACACAAAATATTTATTCTTGAAGTGTTATACACTGAATATTTTCTCTGATATCCATAGGATTACGACATAAGGTCCTGTTACATCATAAACACCAAATTTATTTTATGTATACTTTTAAAAGTTACAATTCCAAATAATATACATAAATGTGAGGACTATGTCGATATGATTTTATCCTTACAAAAGATGTAGGAGGACCTTTGTGTTTATTATAGTAACTAATATACAATATTGCAATATAAAAATGTTTATGAGGCTAGGTTAAGATTATGAAGCCTTATTCTGTACTAAAATGTACAAGAATCATTGTGCTTTCAAGCACTTACAGAATCATATATTATTATGATAACTATTTTATTTATTGAAGTTGTTTGAAAAATTATTACTTGTAATTTGAGGCTTATGTTCATATATTTCATGTTTAATTTAATTTGTTGCTATTTACAATTGTTTTAATCATAAACTCGTTTATTTTTATGACCTCTAGGTTTAATGAGAGTAGTTATTTAGCACCTAATTAATACATTAAGGTAAATAATGTGGGTATATTCTATTTGTTATTGGCAATCTTTATTTTATAGATGGTATCATACGCTATGTTTTTGAAAGATATTACTTCATTTCCATTTTAGTTGAATACTAATTTGTATGTGTAACTATGAGCAGATAATATTTTAATTGTCAACAAAGAAGGTTTTAATAATCTTTGCCTCTATTATTCAAATGGAAAAGGTGTTCATGTAGGTAACTGTTTTTTTACATGGTAGCGTAAATCTAGCCTTAAGCTAGGCAATGTTGGATGATAGCCTAAACTTTTTGGTTACTCTAATATTTTCTACTGAAAATTTTAATTTAATGATCAGGTATAATGAGGACAGCACTTTCTATGTGGTCAATTAGAAACGAGACAATAACAGAATTCGCTCAAGTAGCATTGCCTAATAGAAATTAATGTTTCTATTGGTATATCGAAATTGTCATTGTCATGAATGGAATACTTTTAATATAATTGAGTATGTTTGAGAAATACTTTTATATTTTTGTTATCTTACAAATGTCTTGAAATTGTGCTGTGTGATTAAATTTTGGGCAAATAGTAACTAACTCAATAAATATTAATAAAATTGTTGGGCAAAGTAGAATTAAACATTGACTTAGTGAGTGAGTAAAAAGATATATTTGAAGCCCCAAAGTGGTTTAACCAGATTTAAGCTCGTGCCACGCACTTGCCGTGTTTTGATTTCACTTAAACCATAAGTTACAAGAGCAATAAAATTAATATAATATGTATCAGAATGAATCTTTTTTATTATGTCGATAACTACTTTATTAATGTTAAAAGTTTTTTTGTCTTGAAATTTAAAGGTGCGTTGCATTATCTGATATTAGCGTATTTTCATTTATTGTCAATATTTACAGTTAATACAATTTGGTAGAGAATATTTTTTTACTCTTTGTGGTCTAGTTACGTAATAACCTAAATCTTGTTCGTAGAAAGCTTTGAGTATTTACCTACATAGAAAGTTGTAGATTAATTTAAAATTTTCAGTTGCGTATTGTGTACCTGATGGTATAGATAACGGTTTTTTTTAAATAGGTGTCTGTAGTTTTAGTGCATCACTATAATTATTATTATAGAAACATACCCTCGAATATATACATTTCTTGATAGCTAAAATGTTTCCATAGAAAGCTGAGGATAGTAAATTTATTTTAAGCTACACACGATCCCACCAATTTGTCTTTGTTATAAGTCTGAGTTAAAAAAAGATGTAAGGCTTATTTTGTACAGTTATGGCAACATTGTAATTACGGGGAGTAACCCTCAAAACCAAACTGCTTAACTATGTTCATGTGTGGTGTGGCTACAAAGCTTAAGTGTTTCAAATTTAAAAATACAGTTATGTTCAATCAAGTGATATATAGTTATCAATAATATTGTATTTGTTTTTAAAAACATTATTCAGTAAATATATTATTACCTTTAATTAATATCATTGTATATCAAATCTGTAGGTGCAATTTTTATATCTGATGAGAACACTAGCATTTCATTGTTATGTTAAATATAAAGTGCACAATTTTATAACATAGGATGTATTAACCCAGCAGCTGCTTACCCAGCACCTAGTACAAATCAGATTAATGTATAATTTTAAAAATTCAATTAAATATTAATTAACAGTTTGATAAAATTTAATGTAAAATAAAAATGGAATGAAGGTAACACATATTTTTAATTCTTTGTAGGGATTTAGTGTATTTACTTTAAATGCACCTAGGATTAAGAAAAAATGTGTTCATATGAATTTAGTTGTTAATATGTAGGCTATAGTTAATCTCTATAACAGTAGCATGTTAGACTGTAAAACAGTGCAATTTCTGCTAATAATTCAAAGCTTATTGTGTTCTATTATAATAAAGTGCACATTTCTATTGCAGTGATGTGCCCATAAACGCCCAATATAATGCAACTGAATAAATTTCTGAATGTAACATAACATTCTGTTATCTAAATAGAATTGTTTCAGTTTGGTGTCAATGAATTTGTACCGTTAGCCGTAGTTGTCTTTAAGAAAATATATATAAGACACCTGGTCTATACAAAACTTTCTTCATTAAACAAGTTACTTTCCGTTATAGTAGTATTTTTATTTCCTACTTATTACAAATAAGGTTGATTTCCCTTTCAAATCATTATGCAATTTGTACTTATATTTTTGTGGTTATGTGAGTACTCGTTATTGTACATTTATTTCTTTGTACCCAAACTATTTTAGGGCATTAGAATTAAATACAAAAAACCAATTAGTTATTATGATTTATTAATAATCCTAATAGTTATATAACCACTCTGCCTCTCTTGGCTGCAGCTTTAATAACTTTAGTTTTCTTTTCTTTCTTCTTATTCATAATGTTCTCCTTCCTCTTCTTTTGTCTATCATCTTTCTTTTGTTCAACATTTTTAATTCTGGCATCCCATTTTTTCTGACTAGCTTTTTTCTTTTGCTCCTGTAATATAATTATAAGGAAATACTTTACATTTTGTTAGGGGTTTTTATTTTTGCATTTTTAACCAATACACAATGTTATGACTACTAAGTATTAAATACTAATATACTAGGGTTGATACCTGGTGGCACTTGGGTTATGGATGTGGGTATTTGTGATGACTTCTTTATTTTTTTATGTTACACAAGAAATCCTAGAGCAAGATTGAGTGGTATAGACAACTACTGCATTAAAAACCAATGCCCATTGGACAACAAGTAGACTGCTAAACTAACACTAAACATATCACATTTGCATTTATATATTTTAAAATCCTGAACAGAACAATTAAAGGGTTGGAAATACTAAAAAAAATCATAAGGATAAAATCTTACTTGTTTTTTGATTGATTTTTTTAAGAGTATAGGATCATCCTTAATTTTTTGGCCCTCAGCTTTCTGCAAGGTATTTTTCCATAGCATTTTTTCTTTCATCTCTTTCACTCTATCAGCATCTCCTGTTTCTGCAAGCTGCTGGAACTTCTGTTCTTGCTGTTTAATATTTTCAAGCAATTTTTTTGGGTCTTTCTTTTCCTTGGGTTTTTTATCTAAAAAAATATTTTACTGACAATTAAACACATATTATTATTAGCCAATAGATTGAAGATTCATTACATTTTAAGTGTCTTGCCAATCTAGGGACGTAAAGGTTTTTTTTATTACTAGATAGGAACTACAATTTGTTTGTTTTTATATGTATTGGCTCACATGGGTTTACCTTATTTCTTTATAAAAGTTACATGGGTTTTTTACACTGTTTGTGCTATTTAAAACCTTTATGAATTATTATAATACAGGATGAATCAATGCAACAGACCTGGTTTACCAATTTTAGCAAAATCAAACTTAGAAAACACAAGTTTGCCTTCTGTATTATAAATAGGCTTTGCTAAATTAACATTCTGCTTTGCCAGTTTAGATTTTTCTTCTCCATTTACTTCTTCTTTAAATTCTCCTTTGACTCTTGTTTTATTTGCCAAAACTCTGTCTCTTTTCTTTATTTTCTTACTCAACTTACTATTCAAACTCTTTTTTGCCAGTTTATTTTTTAAATTAAAATTTGTTTGGGACTTAATCTTCTGCAATTTATTCTCAAGTTCTGCAATACTTTGTGCTCTTTTTGGCAACTCTTTTTCTTCATTTTGTCTAGAATTTGTCGTCATTTCAAAGTCTTCATTCTCATCACCTGCAATCACAAATGTATATATTTATTTTTTGTATACCCTTATTACTGAATAACACTTAAATAAATCAATAGCTAAAAAACAAGTTTAAGAGGTATATGGTGTTATTGTCAGCAATAGACATTGGTAACACCTGTTCCATTAATAGGTGTGCAGCCATCAAACAACTGGACATTCCTGGATCCGCATAACGGGACCTAACTATTGATTTGGCGGCTGTCTCAAGAAATCTAATACTTATGGCAAGCACAAGAAGAAAGTTTAAAAAACCCACCTTTTCTCTGCAAGGGTAATGACATGACTGAGAATATGTTCTTTAAGAAATTTATTTCTTTTAGTAAATCCTTTTTTATTTGTTTAGGTTTAAAAGGCTTCTTGTTTGATGTCATTTTTGCTGGCATTTAAAATTGATACTTTTCTTTGTAGAAACACTTAGTAATTTAAAATAATTTAAGCTATCAATTCGACATAATATTGCGTTTTACTAAACATATCAATATCAATTTAATAAATCTTTTGGAACTAAGATACGAGCAGGGTTTTTTACTAACTTTTAAAAGTTTTAAACTATGTTTTTGTTTTGAGGTTAACAGAACAGAATTACAGAATGTCTGACTGCTGATTAAGAATGAGGTTGGTTATGTTATTATTTTTTTTAATTATGTTTATGGCTTGAATGCGAGTCCTTTAAGCCAAGGCTTGATAAATTCAGAAACTTAAGTCTTCAGATCTTTTCAATTGTTTTCTTGATGAACTTAAAGATAGGCAAGAAATACCGTGGATTTTTCAAATAATCTTCTAAGTTCTAAGCGGGGGTATCTGTACTAACTACCTAGTTTGTGGGGGTTATGTTATTAATTAAATTATTGCCACAAACTATAATATATTATACACTTGGTCCATTTCCATGTGGATCTGGAATACCATGTACAAAAAGCACTCTGTGGTAATAAATATGACATAGCCCGCCCAAGCTTTTTATTAACGCGGTAACTTATGGAACTTCATACGCCAACGCCAAACAAGAAAAAAAAACTTATAGAACCAAATTAAGTTTGATATTGATTTGAATTTACAGGATTGGGCGCAAAAAACATTTCTCGATTTTGT
>LGAG01018921.1:568509-587355 GCA_001278395.1 Lerema accius
ATGACATCTGCCAAAATGGCCTCTTAAATTGTGACAACTATAATTCAATTATTGTCACAGACTACACTTGGTCCATTTCCATGTGGATCTGGAATACCATGTACAAAAAGCACTCTGTGGTAATAAATATGACATAGCCCGCCCAAGCTTTTTATTAACGCAGCAACTTATGTTCCATAACCCCATACGCTAACGCCAAACAAGAAAAAAAAAACTTATGGAACCAAATTAAGTTTGATATTGCTTTGACTTTACAGGATTGGGCGCAAAAAACATTTCTCGATTTTGTGTGGAAATTCGAGTGCTGTTAATGATGATGATAATGATAATTTATTATAAATATGTTGATTACAATTTAAAACCATCATTTTTATGATAATATTTTTTAAATAATGTTTATAAAAATTCATGATATCATGCATTTACAAATCCCTTATCTCGGTAGTGAGGTAATTGAAAAGTTTAAAACATGGCGGCGACGCACCATGAAAAGTAAATAGTTCAAAATCCAAAATTTTAAGAATTTTTAAATAGGTCACTAAAAATTCTTGACAACTCACTGACAGAGTAGTCCAGACAGAATAAAAAAAATACCATTTTATTCTGATTGTGAATTAATAGCAAAAATCCTTCACAGTCCCTCCAGTCAAAAGGAGGTGCAAGAAGTCGTTGGCAAGGTAAGTGGGTTTGATTTTCTAATTAAAGATTCCTTCCACATTATGGTTTTGGGCTTTCTTTGGCTACAAGCACTCAAGTGCACGGGACGTCTGCAATTTGCACGCAGCGCAGTGCCACCACATGGTATCATAGGTAACAGTGACCTGCGACAGCAGCATTCTTCTCGTTATTTTTTTAAATTCATTATCGGCCCATAATTCTGTATTGTTTTTCATGAAACACTCTTTCAAAACTTTTCCACGTGTTTTTGAAGTCACACAATATCTTATTAATGCTTTACATAAAATAATAAATCGAAATATTTCGGCAATGCAAGGTGAACTGGTGAATGCCACTGATTTTGAACAATACCGTTAAATTTGACACCAAATTAGTTCCATGCACCACCGCGTTCATAAAAACCTAAAGCTATTTATTTTATTATAAAAAGTATTTGTGTATATTACTATTTAATACTATTTATTGTAACATTTATCTGTAAAGTGTAACTGGTCTGTCTGTGTACTCTGTGCTTTGTCAGTTAGAGTGACAGTGACATCCATGACATGACATTGTATGAAATTCTGAAGTTTCACTGATAAATAATTTAGTTTCAATATCTTTGACTTGAAATTCTTTAAATTACTTAAAAGCCGTATACATTAACACGTTTGTTGTGTTTTCTTTTCTTATGCAATTTGAACAAGTGAGAAGTTGAATAAAAGTAGAATTTTCGTACTCCGTGATGACAACATGACAAGTCTCCGTACAGCAAAGTCGTACAAATTATGTAAATGACAGTAGAAACTGTAACAAGAAATATTGAAAGTACAATCTAAAATATAAGCTCCGTATCCAATAAAAGTGAAAGTGCCTACGCGTATATTTAGTTCAACTGAAGAATTCATACCGAATTTAGATTTCATTCTGGCGTGATAGTAAAACGAACGTTGTAAGTTACAAGGTAACGTAACATTATATATTACTTCTGAACATCCAAAAAATTCTGTTAAGTATCTTATACCTGAAAATGTAAACTAGATTGTTGTTACACTATTGTTATGTATGTAATCAGTGATATCTTTAAAACAACATGGGATTGCCAGTACCTGATAAGGCCGTATGTATTACTAGCAATACAATTTTGTTATTAGTCACTATGTTTAATAAACATCCAACTCAATTACAATGTTAAGTGGTTCAGGTTTTAAAACAAGTAGGTACTTGCATGGGAAGTATGAATGTCAGGCATTGTTAAAAGTGATTGTGTCTTAAGGTGTTATGTTGTGTGCATTACTGTTATGAATTGTGATGTTAATAATTGAATAAGAAGTTCAATTTACATCTTGCAATACATATAACAGTTAAGTTTTTCATTGATATGAAGATAAGAGTCCCTTGGAACATTTATTAGGTGAGAACTATTTGTCTTTGATTTTCTTGCTTCTTTATGTGTTTAACATAAAGATTAATTGTTTTAGGTACAATATAGTATACCATGGAAGGACATGATCATATGGCACATGGCCACAATCATGGCCATCATACAATGCCATCAAACCATGAAATGCCTATGAATAATTCACACTTAATGTATGACAATGTAAGTTCATTATAACCATTGTATGATATAGAATTTAGTATTCTAAACATTAATTAGATATGAGAGTCAAGTCAACCTGCATTTTATAAACTAAAATTTGAATCAAATATTTAACAGGCTAAAATAAAAAATATGTGCATTTGAGCAAGTAACAAAATAGGTAATTAATAATTCTAGAAATAAAACAACATAAACACATTCCTTTAATTCCATTTTATTTTAAAATCCTTAAACAATAACACCAGGATTACTTTTTAATTTACTATATACTTAATTCTTTTTGTCTCTAATTGTGCTTATAAGAAGTAAAAAAAACAAATAGACATGCTTTTTTATTACAGAAAAGTGATGAAAAGAAAAGTACTTGTATATATCTAATGTTTCCAAAATTGTTTGACATCTGTTAATCTACACTAAATAAGATATCTCAGTACTTTCACATTATCTTTTCTAATCTCAGCAACCAATATTAATTGCAAACCAAAAATTCTTTTAATAGAAAGTACTTTCTAATGCCCTATTTGATTTTAGAATATGTCTGATACATCTGAGGTATTTAATGATTTCCATCAAGAACCAGAAATGAGAGCTCATGAACATAGCAGCAGCCATGGGTCTATGAGTATGACTGTAAGTATTGTACCATATAGCAAAAAGTCGTAGAACTATTTTCTAGTAGGTGTTTATTTCTTTCTCATAAAAATGTTATGTGGTTTTGATTTTCCTATTTGTCTTGTCAGGCTTACTGTTATGAGTATGAAAATATAAATAATCTTTTAATTCATACAATAATCATTATGCTTCACCTCATCTGCAAGTTTTTCGTAACTAAGAACTTAAGAGGAAATTGCTTTGGTAAAGGAAAATGATGAAAATACTCATATTATGCATGAGATAAAAAGATATTAATGTTGTGGATTATAGTACAGCTATTTTATTACAGTGTTGTACATACAATTTTCAGTCACTATTCATTTGTTATTGCAGTTTCATGGTGGTTACGTTGAAAAAATTCTTTTTTCTTGGTGGGATGTGACTGACTTAGGAGAATTTATTGGTTCCTTCCTAGCTATATTCATTGTGGCCATACTGTATGAAGGGTATGTTATTCCTATTTTGAAACAATGTATACAATATTTATTCAAATTACTAATAACAGTTATTTGCTTTTAGGTTAAAGTATTATAGAAAACATTTGCTATGGAAATCTTATACAGGTTTGCAATATTGTGCAGTGGCTCCACCAGATAAAGGTGTTTCAAATATTTGTGCAGCAGATGAACCTCAAGTTATCCAGTAAGTATAACATAATATAACCTAACAATGTCTAGTAGTTTTAGTGGCATATAGTATAGTTGAACTTTATACTGGCATGGCTTACAAATGCAAAGTGAGAAATAAAATAAAAAAAACTGAGGTAGGTATCTACTTCAGGTTTTCCTTAGTAATGTATTTGTGTAAAGCAATCAGTACTGGTATAATGTTATTGTTAGAATTTGATGATATATTTTTAATATTTTCATGATTGTTTCCAGGCCAGTCCCACATGTGCTTGACAGGAATATGTACGTATTATGTGATTATAGGCCAGCTCTTGAATGTTACATCCAGTATTGCTTGTTATTAATGTCAAATTATTAATTTAAATTCCTTTTATATTACAGCCCTACAATGTTAAGTTCGGCGCATGCCTGGCAAACATGTCTCCATGGTGTTCAAGTATTTGTGAGCTATATGCTAATGTTGGTGTTCATGACATATAATACATGGCTGTGTCTAGCAGTAGTCTTGGGTTCGGCTACTGGGTATTTCCTCTTCGGCTGGCGGGAATCCGTTGTAGTGGATTTCACTGAACATTGTCACTGATATACACTGAAACCAGTTACCATACTAGTATTACTATTTATGTAACCTCGCCACTACCAAAATATTACTATCATGTTATAAGTAGAAGCCATTTTGGATGTTATTTTATATCAACTATAATTTTATTATCTACTGCTGTGTAAAATATGTTTGTACTTTTTAAGGTTTAGGTTTTTAGCAGATTATAAATATTTTGGACTAAAATAATGGTTTTGCTGTACAAACTACTGTATGCGCCATATACCATTTTCCATATTTCTTGTAACATAAATGTTTAATAAAAAAGAAATATGTTCTCAGCATATTTTATAAGGCAAGTAATTATGTCTTCCAATTGTTTTCTGTGTTGATATATTGACTAGAGTTACTGAAAAAATAATATATAATAATGATATTCACAAAACAGTCATTCTCATTCATAAAATATAACCTTGGTAAATGAAATTCTGTGAAATACATTACACTTTTCCTTTCACAGATATGTATTGCCATACAAAATCGTTAGTATAAATTAATAAAATTAATTACTACACACCATAACAGAACATACATCAACATTTTTTAATATTAATTACTTTTTAAAATTCAAGACATTATTTTGTAGTTGTACCAAATGTAAGTGATGCTTACTACTTGTCAAGGATAAGTTAATAATGATCAGTGCTAAATTTATCAAAACTTAGTTATCAAATCAAACATTATGATGTAAATACTCATTTATTCACAAATAATTGATAAATAAATTAATCAATGTCTACATATTTTGCTTATAAACATAACTGCCACCATGATTAGTTTCAGATACCATTGAAGGTCAAAAATGCCTTTCACACACTTACAAAACAATACTTAAAATATTACTCAAGTTATATTCCTATTAATTAAAATGTTTTCCTGATCAATATAATATTGTTATTGTAGGAAAATAATTGGTTGGTGCAAAATATTTTACTATATGAAGTTGAACATATTATTATGATTTCTTCACAAACAACTTATTATTCCTTATAAATTTATTATGTAATCCCTGAGTGTTTGTGCATATGGTGTTTCTTCAAATTGGAGCTGCTGTTACAGCGGTAACTGCAATGCTCACAAACAAAAGGCCTTTCACCCGAGTGGATTCTCTTGTGAACTGATAATGAATTTATAAAGTTAGTTCTAAATGTACACTGGTCACACATATAAGGCTTTTCACCAGTGTGCCTTCGCTTATGTTTTATCATATTAGATGATGATTTAGTTGTATATGCACATGATGGATGTTCACAACGATGGAGTTTACTCTCCTCAGACTTATTTTTTTTTGGTTCCGGTTCATCAGTGATGCTGAAAGAAGTAATATTAATTCAGTGTTGAATATTATGTCTTAATACTAATAATACACACTACCTATATATATCTTGAATATAATCAGCACAATTTAAGTTCACATGCGTAATACTTTTTAACTCAGATTTATATTTATTATCTGCTAAAGTGGATAACTTATTAGAAATCAGGATTTCCAGTGGCTATAGTAGTTTAGACATGAATTACAGTAATATGCAATACAGTAAGTAAACATCGTATGAATACTTACGATGAAGAATCATTCTCTACTTCAATGCGTTTATTAGCCCGTAAATCTACCTGGGCTATCCTATGTGCTTTTAATAATTGGGAAACAATGGATTTTGGTTGTGGACCAAATCTGATCTCATTACTTTTTTTAGGTCTTCCAGCACAATTAGTATTGCTGATAGGTTTAGAAGATTTCGGTTCGATTGACAAACGTAAAGGATTTTGTTCCTCTGCTATTTCCATTGGTTACAACAAAATAACCTGCTTCTCTTTCGTAACTATGTACAATTTTATGAGGATAAGTAAGATCATTCCAAACACTGAATTTAGTTAATCTGTAACAAATCATTGCGGACTTCTCCTATTTTATTCAACATTATTATTATTATTGCAATATAAAATTATGATAGTTTTAGATTATTTTTTTATTGTAATCATCATGACATGTAATGTAATGAATGTGACGTATATCGTATATATGTCAAGTGCTGTCAAAAAGTCAATATGACAATGGCAGAATTTTACGAGGTTCGTTCATAAAGTGGGGTTGGCGCAGACGACTAACAGTATCTTAGATAAATTATTACGTATGTACTTTTGTTCCCATATTTTTGGAAAACTGAAAAATACCCTCGCTGGAGGTAATTTACTATAACTGATATTATAACAAAAATAGAGTAATAATATTCAATAGTAGTTATATAATTTGTTACGCTAAGGTACCAAATGGATCAATTTTAACTGTACTCCCTGATCGACCACGTCTTTAGTCTGCGTAATATGAAATTCTTATGTCATTACCGTTAAGTATGTCATGTCAATGTCAAAGACGTCGCTTATTATTGGTACCTTTAGATATTATTGATAAAATACGGTACGGTACCAAATGTTTATTTTTATTGAATAATAATTATTACATTTCCTTTAATTATTGTATTTGTTACGGTACTGATATTTGATATAGTTATAACTATGCGTTTCTTTACGCCAACTACGGCTGGGATGAGAAAATTTAGTAATGTTTCAACAAAACATTCGAAATTTATAGAAGAAATGGAAAAGAATTTCATTCCGACGAATGACTTCCAGAAGGCTTTATTATCAATAGGATCAGCTGCAATTGCGTTGTTAAATCCCCACCGAGGCGATATGATAGCCTGTTTAGGAGAAGTAACGGGAGAACGGTCTATTAAGTATATGCAAAAAAGAATGCTAGAAACTGCTGAAGGTGCAGAGATATTGACAGATATGCCGCGCATAAATTCAAAAACTGTGTCTTTTAAGCATCTATCCCAATTACCTGAGAACACGCTTGGTCGTGTGTACGCAGACTTTATGAGAGACAATAATATAACAGCAGATTCTAGACTGCCAGTGCAGTTCATAGCAGATCCTGAATTAGCTTACGTCATGCAGCGTTATAGGGAAGTTCACGATTTAGTACACGCTACGCTGTTCATGAAGACTTCTATGTTGGGTGAAGTATGAGCGTTATTAATCAGTGTTATAATTATTATAATATAAATAATTCTTCTTCTACTTCATAAGTCGAGCTTATGAATCAAAATATTAGGTTTCATAGGAAAGTCCAATAGTTAATATTAACAGCTCTTACCTTCCAAAGTTTGGTAATGTTTTGAAATAAATATGTATTTGCTGTTTTCTCAATTCATTTAAAACTGTACTTAGTTTAATGATTTTTTGTTATGGGATTATCACAATTGCATTTTTGTAGGTTGCCATTAAATGGATAGAAGGCATTCAGACTACTCTACCAATGTGCATAGGGGGAGGTATTTGGGGAGCAGCAAGATTAAAACCTAAACACAGACAGTTGTATCTTAAGTATTACCTGCCATGGGCTATAATGACTGGGAATAATGCAAAATTCTTGCAAGGTACTGTGAGTTTTATTACATATTCTATACAATAATCTGTTGCATTACTAGTGCACCAATATAGCCTAATGTGGGCTACTAAAATCGGGCATTTACAACATTTTACGTAAATTTAATTATCACTGATTATTTTTGTAACCATCATGTTTTTTTTCGGCATTTTTTCAGGAATATACTTTGAGAAGAGATGGGAACAAGACATTGATGATTTCCATAGAGAGATGAATATTGTAAGACTTGAGAAAACAAGTGTAAAACAAACAGTACTATAAATGTGATATTTTTCAGTGATATAAACTTTGCCCTACTTTACATATTTTAGATAATAATAGGTAGTAATAAAACAAATATTTATTTACATTTAGTTTAATTCTTTATTTATATACATTGTGTCGTATTTCCTAGTCCAACTAATGACAATAACTTGTGTAGTTCAAAATTCACTGTGAATTTTAAAAATATGCATGTTATCAATTTTATGTCAATAACAGTAACAGAATTATATGGATGTAATGAGTTAAATCTCATTATGTATGGTTCACTTATTTACTGCAAAAAATGCATTTGTCATGCAGTTGGTCACATTCTCAGCTTGTCACTATCATAGTTTGCTTGTATCACGGTTTGTCATACATTATGCTATGAAATATTTACTTTATCACTGATATCTTATACTAACCCAAGTTGAATTTGGTGAACAAAGCATTCCTATCACCTATTATTAGAGTATCCTAATAAAGTAACAAACAAATTCGGATTTGGAAAGATTTGTCATGAGGTAAATACAATCTGTAAACACAAAGAACCTAAAATGGTAAATTTTCTCCACTTAAACTATTAATATCCAGATACCTTTAGTAAAAATATGTAATCACTATAAAACCTAAAGGAGTCCTAGAAAATCCTGTATTTTCTGTAACTCTTACATTAAAAATGACAAAATATAATATTTTGCATAGTAAGGCATTATGAATGAACAATGGGTGACATTAGATCATTACATGAGCAATATTTATATTTTGTATTCAATCACATTGTATTGCCTAATCTAAATAAGTGTCTTACAGACATTATGGCAGCAAAGCAACTAATGCGCAATAGATCAACCTCTAGCATTATAACTGGATTGTGCACTTACATAGTATAAGTCTTATAGAATATACTCTTAATTATAACAGCATTTCTGAGCTTCGCCCATTAGGATTATGAAGTGGTGTGATACAATTATTAACTTCCACTACCCATTCATACCAGACTCTCCGTGAGTCTACACAACGCCAGAAAGTAGCAGTAATAGTATCACCTTTTTGTACTCTTAGAGGAGTCTGCAACAAAACAATAAACATCTATAAAACCCTACTATTAATATAGATATTTATGTACAATTTTTTCCAAATAGATTTATTTTGATAAGTGCTTTACAACAATCTTAAAATATATAGCTTGTTGAAGTATTGAAAAATAATAAAAGGAAATGGACATGTAAATAAAACAGGGTTTGAAACTTCAACCAGTCAACCTTTAAAAATGATTTCAATTAAATCAAAACAAATTAGCAACACTAAGTACCTACCGTTATTGGAATAAACACTGGAAACCATGAAATCATTCCCGCACTATGAGTTGATGGGACTATACTAATTGACTCTCCACCATACAGATTGCAGTCAAAATATCCTCCAAACCCATGCATTACATTGTCCTGTTCTACTTTCCAATGCACTGTTGCTGTTCTGCGATTATCTGTTAACGGTAATCCTCTGTAGTCAGTCAACTCGATTCCTTCTGCATCTTTTACTCCCTTCGCAGGATGAGTGAAGCTGAATACAGGCTATAATAAAACAAATATATTATACTTATAATTATATTATAATAATCCAAATCTAATAAGTAAGTAAAGAGTAATAGGCCTCCTCAATAAAGTATCCCTAAGTGGGTAACATTCATTTTGATTTCTGTAGTTTATGGAAAACAAAAAAAAAATTACCTTTGTCCCACCTATGTCATGTTTATTTTGCATGTAAACCACCCACAATGTTTCAAGATTCTTGTCTCTATTTTGAGCATTTGTAGTCGTAGCCACTTTTGCTGCAGCCCATAATCGCGGGGAAGATATGGGCGCCACATATGAATTGTATTCGTATGGAATCGATATTCCTTCTGACTTCAAAAGATTTGCTGCTCCATCCAAACATTCTGGCGAAAGTTCATTATCACCCCAAGAACCTATTATACAAAAAATTTAGAATTAGCTCTGCTGTGAGTACAAGAATAGACTCTGTTGTTTTACTTTGGCAGTTTTTCCTATATTTTAATTAAGATTTTAATTAAGATTTGTTAAGAGTTTAATTAATGATTTATATCTTCTCTGTTTAAATTTTCAACATTGCTAACATACTTCCATTATTAATAAGATATAAAAAAATGGCAAAATATTATGTAGTAGTTACTTTGAACTAGCATACCTAATAGTTCAGAAACAATAATATCTGCCTTTGGATGGAGATTTATGTGCCTCATATCACCAGGAATGACGATGACGTCACGATCCCTCCAAACTTCGCGTACTTGCGCAGCTAATACAACTACTGCACAAGGATTCTTTTCTACAGCTACTACCTGAAAATATTGACATAAATATAATAGCAACACTAATATTTTTAGCAAAAATAAAAACCAAACATCATGTATGTTTTCAGATTATTATGTTTTGAAACTAATCTTCAATCCTAAAAAATTTAGTACTTTCTTTTTATATAAAATTCTGAAAATTTATAATTACCTTGACTTTAGTTTGTGTTATATCAGCTGCATTTAAAGTAGCCCTAACAAGTGGTCCGCGCCCTGCCCCTAATACCATCACAGTTATAGGTTCAACATCTTTCTCGGTTCTCTCTGTATCTTTGGTTTGTATTATTTGGTCACCAACATTTTCTGTCTCAACCTGCAAATTGTATTAGAATTATTATGCTAAAGTTTAAAACATCTAACAATATAATACTAGTCACTCATTCGGATTTGCACAAGTGCAATTAATATTAAAAAGCTTATTACAAACTAAATACAGCACATAAGTCACTTAGTAACAATAAAAAATGTGAAAGATTTCAAAATCATGTTAGTAGATTCAAACATTAAGTTCTACATACAACCTCACAAACATTACCTCTATAAAACATAAGTACAGATAAATAGTCACACATAATTACATTTTCAGCTACATCATTGGCTCTTTTCTTCTTTTTCAAATCTTTTAAGGCCAGCACAATGGCCTTTTGATATTGATCATACTTTACAGGATCTTTTTCAAACACATTATAAGTATGTGTGTCCAAGTTGTCAGCCAGTGGTTGAAGTGGAGTTTGCAAATAGTCTTCCCAACTGAAAGAGAAAGTCTTTCAATATAAAAAGAATGTTGACATAAGGCATCTGCAAGTAAAGAGTGAATAAACCTCTTTGCAAGCTTTTTTAGTTTGACCTGACCTGGTGTTTTTTTTTTATCATTTTAGCAAACAAGCTGACAGGGCACTGTCAACCTTGGTGGCAACCAATAAATATTTTTGTTTTATAAATAAGACAAGTTAAAAAAAACGGACTTTATACTACACTAGCTTACCCTCTCGCATAACATAGCATTGGATCCTCAGCTACTTGTGGCTTCCTCTTCCAAAGTCTATACATGTACTGCAGGTAATACTCTATGTTAGATCTCCGTGCTCCACTAATAATGACCTGGGCATCTCGTTCCACCATACTAAGCACTAATTGCTGGTGAGCTCTAGATAACACTGGGTATCTGTAAGTTTCAACATGTCTATATACATAATTATACACACACATTGACAATTTTACCCAAGAAATTGAATCAGGGATAACAATTTCTATATACTAATAAAAAATATTTTTTCTCTCTATGTTTTATTATATGATATATTTGATTAACTTACCCCTTTTTATTATTATGAAATACATGTGTTGGAATAACAATGGCCTTAATGGGCTCCCCTAGCCACCTCTTGATTGTCTCACTGGATGGTAAATCAGCTGACACATGCAATACAACACCAACCCGTTTATCCCAATTCATACGCTCATGAAACTTTGACCACCAATGCCATGTCTCATTAAAGGCATCCTCGTCATCACTACTGTCCTCTGTTGCTTGACGAACAGTTCTGTTACACACCATTGGTACGTTGGCCCAAATCAATGAAGGGTGGTGGCTGAAAAATAAAATTGCTTAAATTATTAAGCGTTTCTAAAGTACAAATGTACCTTAAGTGACAACAATATTTGAGGACCACTGTCGCCAATAAATTAAGTTACTAACCTCGTATCAAAATACGATAGCAGTATTCTTGATAAATTATGAGTATCCCGTGAATGTAAGGACAGCATGATGGCTGGCACCCCCAGGCCACGGCAATACGAAAGCTCTTCATTCATACAATCTTCATGTCGTTGACGTACTACTAACGACTGGGAGTCAACATTTAGATATGGGGACACTTTAGCAACCATCCTACTCGTCCAATCTTGGGGTGATAATATCATGTCTGACCGTGTAAATCCACCGACAGAACTGGTGTTGCGGATGTGATGCCTTCGAAAACGCGGGTGTATTACTGGAGTTACTATAAAAGAATAATTGCAGCGCAATGCTTCGGTAAGACATGATTGCAAATCCGGCGTGGTAATATATTCTAAACCACAAGATATATCTTGCTGTGACATGGCGATAAGTCTTTAAACGAGCTTGAGTTCTAGATAGTTAAATTCTTATGAAGATAAACTTTTACAGGACGAAGTAAGAATACTACAAACGATGGATAGTATTAGTATCAGAAATACAAAAAAATAGGTACCGTAGAACGGGGTCAATAGAACTCGCGGGGGGAATAGTCAAAAGTATTTGGTAGCATTTCAAACCATTTCTATGTCGTGTTCGTTGATTCTTGCAAAAAACCCGAAAAGCTACCAAATTACTACTGTTTTATTCCTTAGTCTGGCAACATCGTATTTGTGGCAACATCGATAAAAATTGACAAAATCGAACGTCAAAGTCGAAAGGAAAACAGCCAGTTTATGGGTGGTGTGAAGAGATTTGAAATAAAAACAGTTACGTTGGCGCTAAATTTGCGTGAATTTGGTTTTTAGTGACTGTGTACATTTAGTTCTATATTTTGCAGTATAAATTAAGGTAAAAACATGTTTTATTATGTAAAATTGCCTTTTTTCCTGCAAGTGGTATTTTAGAATAAAAAATGAGGTGAAAAGACACGGGACATCGGTGATTAGACACACCTGTGCGGACAATAGCCACGCGAATATGTTCAATAGACACAGCAAAGGGGACAGTAGTCACGAGAAAGGGGTAATTAGTTATGATTACTATAGGGTTGTCTCTAAGCTTAAATAACACCATGGTTATTTACCTGGAGTTAGTTTAGAGTTTAATTTAATTTAATTTCGGGTAGGAACGATGTTTTGTAGGAAATTATAAGAAAAAAGCTGATTGACATGCTTGTATATTCAAATTCAAAATCAGTTATTCATATAGGTATCAAAGATACACTTATGCACGTAATTTTTTAATCTACTCCCACTTCATAAGGTGCTTTGACATGGAGGAGAAGAAGCGGGGAAAGAAACTCCCCCGCACATCTTTTTAAAAATAATAAAATAGTACAATAGACGTTTTACAAAAAAAAAATAATAATACCTTGCCAAAATTTTCTTGCGTAACGGATAATGCGGTACTTATCAATTAACAAAAAAAGGCTAGGTTTCCATATCTGTTAAGTACATTTACATACATATTAATTATTGAATTTTAAATCTAGAAAGGAGCATCCCTACGGTATTTTTTTATTCTCCCCTCAGGCGTGCTTATTGTCCCCTGATGGAAGGCAAATAGAAATCAGGTATATTTTGTGTTTTTTTTATAATAAATTTAAACATATCTCAATGGAACTTATTATATATCATTACTTTAATCTAAGACTCAATAAATAAAAGCTTAAAAAATTAGGTATCGAACCTGCAACACTAAGAAAATCGTCACTAAAGATTGCAAACCTATCTATCCACCCATTCTACGGTACGGTAATGTACACAACAACGCACACACCGCACCGCCGCGCCGATCCTTGTTCGAAAAATTTCGAACCACAGAGCAAAAAACACAGAGTACGACAGGAGGAACTGCCAAACATAGTGACACATATATTATTAATCTATGTATTGACGTAAGGTGATTGGAGAATGACCTTCGTCATTTGCTAAAGAATAAATATTGTTCACCACAGATTCTAAACTAGATAACTTTTTTTGCTCAACTGTGACTGTCCTACCTTTATTTTACAGTATTTTAATCTTATATAATATATTATGCTATTATTACTTCATTACAATAAAGAATAAAGAACTATAAAAATATATTTATGGTACAGGTAAGTTTACATGTATTGTCTGTGGTGGCGTGGAATTTTCCCGCTCTTTTCCATTCACCCTTAATTGTTTTTTTTATTTGAAGGACTCCTACAGCCTAACCGACAGCTAGAATGCAGCATTATTTCATGTTAACAAGTAGCATAAAGTATTAAATACCTAGTTGCGAGAGCTAGTAAGAAAAGGCGGGAAAGTCTATGCCATTGCCATCGCAAATAATATGCATTTAGAATTAGTTTGAGTGCGTTGTGTAGGCGTACTGCTTCTACGTAACTCGTATGTAGGTACATAAATAAAACAAAACATTTGTCATCCACAGTTCAAGTGAGACGCCGTCCCATACATTTTCATACAAATAATTATGTCCCCGAAGATGCTGTCGTTCTCGTGCTGTGTCTTTAAAATAGTTTAAATCACAGCCTCACAGGTTTAATCCGTTTAATGGTTTAAATTACAAACTAGGTAGGCTTAAATAAAGAATTGGCCCACTGAGGCCACTGACTCACAAACTAAGTAGTGCACTGAACTGACTGACTGAACTGAATCACCCTTTTTAATGTGGGAACTTACACATAAAAATGTGGGAACACCTAAACCTCGTTTTTTTCGTCGTGATTTAAAAGGTAAACAATCTTGACACAACTTTTATTTATTTAATTAATTTAAATATTAAGAAGTAGAAGTATTTAGTAGTAGTAGAAGTAGAAGTAGTACTATACAGAAATTTATTTTAACATTAAATGATTGTTTATTCTTTAGTTTTTTTTAAATTCGTGTCTGTCTTATTTTTAAATCTATAATTACAAAAAAAGACACTGTAAGATTGTTTACCTTTTAAATCACTACGAAAAAAACGAGATATACTATGTGAGTGCCGTGCTCCACTCGATATCTCGATAATAATTATTAGTGCTGCCAGTCTGACCTTTATTCGTTCCATAAATATTAATTTAATTGTCATATTAATAAATAATCATACAAGACAAAATAAACTAAGCTTCTTTCTTCATATATCTAAGTTGTTTGTCAAGAAACTCAGGAACATTGAAATATTTGTGTGTTGAAATTTCCACTACCACGCTTACATGAATGAAAACGCTTATATTTATGACGTGATAACGTCTTATAAATCGATGAACACCAGTTATTACACGCACGAAAAAGTGTAACATGCGTAACGTTTAGTATACTCTATGGTGTAACTTTCCGCGTGCAAGCGAGAACGCTACACATTTAACTCCCTTCTCCCGTGACGTCAGCTAAAAACGTCAATATTATCTATGAAATCATCCAGCCAGCCAGGGTCCACATCCACATCCAGATTTGTGACATCCAGTAAAGTTAGGCAGAATCGCGCAAGGTCATTCATTCATGTATATCACCTCCCTAATTGAAAAAATACTTAAATGAACGATTGCACTGCACATTAATACGACAGACATAAATAAGTCTGTGATTAATACTAATTTATCAAATACATGGTAATTTTCATTTATTTTAATTTTCAACTTATTTTGAATAAAAAAAATGCATTTATTTCCTATATAATACATAGGTATCTTTTGTTTGACGAATTTTGCAAAATATTATAAACTTGACGGATTTAGGATAGGATGAAAAAAAACCTGTGGAAAAAACTAATTTGTTTAGAAATTGTTGCTGGCAGTACTAGCTTTAATATTTCAATTCCAATTATCATTTGCAGTTATAATACTGGTTACCGGTAAAAAACTTTAAATTTCCAATTAGTTTTCTTCATGGAAAGGTAAAAATTTTGGTTTTTTTAACCGATTTCAAAAAAAGAGGTTATCAATTCTACATGTATGTATGTAATATTATTAGATTCAACAATTTTGTTTAATTTTTTTGTGTAGCAACTCCGTGGACTGGCTTCAGTGTTGTTGTACTTTGTAGTTCAATGTTCATGACTGGTTGATTTCGTAATTCAATGGCAACTTGAAATACGACTTTGCAGTAAACTGAATCCTATGATAACTATGTTAAACTATGTCATCACTTCACAAACACTAAAAAAATATTTATTTCGTATGTTTTCCTATAATATTCTTGTATTATTTCCTTTTTCAGACTAAATAAGTGCGATATGATTTTTAGGTATGACTAGAGACGCTCATCACTCGCTTTACGCTTGGCGGCCATGTCTGAAGCTCGCGGTAACTCGGAGACTTGTGTTGTGCTATTCTTTGTTGTATAAAAAATACAGTGGTTCTTGTTCCTGATAGACGATGAATTTATAGGACTATTTAATGACTATGTACTTTGCTATATGTGGAGTGTTTTATAAGTTCGAGCAAATCAGTAGAATTTGCTGTGCAGGAGTAACTCCAACATCGTATTTTTAGTCCATCCGCCATATTGGCGTTAATATATCTTCGTAAGTCTTTTTTCCTAATTTTTAGCTTTCTACAGAAGTATATTGTTGTAATTTTGGGCTATTCAGTTAGTTTTTTTTGTTAGGGATAACATAAATGTAAAAGTAGACAGTGCATGACTACTATTGAGCAATATTTCAACATTTTTGTTCTTGGCCTCTATTACAAGTAATTTTCACCCTTTTCTTACACAGGCTTATAAATTCTTACACTGGCTTTTTAAAAAAATGATAAATAATCATTGTTTTGTATTTGCATTACAATTTATTTGCATTCAAGTAGTTTATATCTGTATGCCTAAACCGTTTTACTGGCTAGGTAATTTCATGTATAATTATACTAAAAGTAATGTAAAAGACTTAATTTTTCATCTGATTTATGTAAAAATATATAAATTTTGCATATTTTCAATACTTTTATTCCACTAAATATCCTCATAACCCTCATATCCAATTGAGTTGAGTCAAGGAATATTCTAGAATTCAGATCTTCAAGACATTCTCCTTTAGTGAGTAAAAGCAAACACTGAGTCAGATAATATATATTATATTGTTTGTTTTGCCAATTTTTGTCCCAGTATCCAAACATGCTTATTAGTTCAATATTGGTATACAAGCAGTATTTATCTGTATTTATTGCATGGGTCACTGCTAGTAAATTGATGAAAACATATATGATAATATTATTGAACTCATGATTCATGCATTTTAAAAAACAAGTCAGAGATACCTGCTCAGTATATGCTTCAGTATTACTGCAGTATGAGTATATAAATAACCTTAAATATTGAAATTATAAAAAAAATGTGTTTGTGTAATACACACTTCATACTGGAAATTTTTAATATAAAACTTTGATTTACACAGTTATTTGTTGAAGTTTTTTAGTAATGTTTAATGTGTCAATTGTGTACATTATCATATTCACTTGTAGCATACAATTTTCTTGTTTATTATTGTCAGTTAATTATTTCTGCAATAATGCTCGAAGATACTGAATTGATTATTATAATTTCGCCCATTTTTTTAAACATGTAACTGTATTGGCAATATTATACTTAAATTTATAATTTACATAAGTTCATTTGGTGCATACAGTTGTATTGACATAAGGAATTTTGTGTTACATTATTATTCATATTTTTATAACTAGAGACAAAATCAAGATCACATAAGTTAAAAATCACACATAAAGGTCCCACATATTAGTTGTCTAATTAATGTTAAAGAATTAACACACACAGGCTTCTATTAACAAAAATAAGTGTAAAATCCTGTAACCATACATAAAAGTAGCAGTATATTGATTGTGTTTAGGAATTGGTCTGAAATTTGAATAAGGGGTAATATTTTACCCATTGGTTGCAAGGCGGTTCTCTAAAAATATCCTGGTCAGATTATGTTTAATGAAAGATTCACAATTATTTTTATTTAATTTGTAATTACACCTTTTTGTGTAATTATTGCATGATGATTTAGGGTTGTTTGTGATTAACATTGACCCAGTGTAAATTTGCAAGCTTTAAAGATGTTGCAATATTTTCTTTAAATTAGAGACACTAACAGACAAACTAAATATAAAGTCCTTTCTATAGTCGAGCTAGTATCCATTGTGGTACACATGAGATAACATCAAAATTAACATACGATCCAAATAGGCACATCTACAAAATATTTATATGTAACAGGAAAATGTGACTTAAATACAGTAGGCAGGCACAACACTCAAAAGTAGATACAAATGATAGACACCAATATTATTTATCTAAACACAAATTGAATAAAATTTATAATGTTCCAAAATAAATAATTTACCTGATTCTAATGACATTTTTAATCATATTTTATGACAAATAATATTGCCAAATTGAACTAATCTGTAGAAGTAATGTTTTAATTTTGTTAATTTCTGTTGCTTTAATTTTAAAATATTGTAGATTTTTTTTTATTAGACCTATAAATTTGACTGCCTATGTTACTTATAGTATTCAAGCCTATTTCTGTGCTACTAAGTTGTTCCTACTAATAATCATAATAAGTAACTGTCCAATGAACTCTGCATGACCTTGAATTATAAATAAAAGTAATACACTACATGCTATGAAATATTAAATGCTCTTTGCAGTGAGTCTTATATTATACTTCCTAGCCAATATTATGTTCTATACAATTTAAACAAAAGAATAAAGTATATTATATTGCAAAAATATGAAGTATGCTATGTTGTTGTATGGCTATAAACATTAATGAAAAAATAATGCTTTTTGTATTAAAAAGTTATAATTGAAACATTGTTTTCAGGCTTGGTATTCCCCGAGTGAAGACATTCGCTTTTGCTGTCATTGAAATATATCTCTCTGCAACTACATGTGTGGTAAGTTTATTAACAGAATTCTAATATTATTAGTGACTAGACG
>LGAG01018921.1:612938-636402 GCA_001278395.1 Lerema accius
ATGAAAATTTGTATATTTGTTTAGAAAGCCCTTCTAGATAATCCTGTGTAAAATTTCGCAGTTTTAATAATATTACATACATACATGTAGAATTGATAACCTCTTTTTTGAAATCGGTTAAAAAAATAGCCTAAATCTTTGGGCCTACTAGGGAAGCAGGTTTAAGGGGTTAGAGTAGTTTGCTTGGACTAGTAACATATTAATCATGTTACACTCAAAAATTAATCATTTTTAGCCAACAAGCAGTAATGGAAACCACTAATAATTGTGATCACCATTGCCACAAGTAGGCCAGCATCAAATAATTGTTAATAGCAAGGAAATTATTTCTATTAATGGCTTGTTGAGTAAAAATAGAGTCAACAAAGCTTTAGCACAGAATCAAAGAGTCATAAATAATTTTGAGCTTTGATACAAGATTAACTACATCACAACAAAACGCCTACTTTCTATTTTCTGATTTACATCACATTCTATTAACACTTTATTACTACAAAGCAGATACAAGGAAATGAAGTGTTAAAATAAAATTATTCATAAAGATTTTTAATACTATGATTTCAGAACTAAGGATGCTACTATTTGAAATTTTGAATCAAATATTCTTCACATACAAGTGAAAAGTAGTCTGTCAACCAATGATTTTAGATATAAAAATAGCAATTTTTGGTGTTTTGTTATACTTTTCATGCATTTAGGACCAACTTTTTATGATTTATGGACTGCAAAACTAAAGACCACCTGATCATTACTTTAATAATACATTTAAAATTAATATATAATCACAAAGCATAATGTTGTTATAAATGTTAGGAAAGCATGAAATAATGAAATACTATAATTTCTCATACTCTAATTTCATTACATCCATTATATTTTTAATGTTAATAAAAATGACTAACTTTTAAACAAATACACACATACAATCACAACATAAATTTCACAAGTCGGTACTCACTTGTAATATCCAGACATTGATAGCAAAAGTATAAAAGAGCATGGCAATTAGTTAGCTATTTAATTTAAGGTGGATTATTTTACTTAAACTTACAAATTTTTACAAAACTTGTGATTCAAATTTTTGTAAGAACTGAGTTAAATTGTTGTAATCCTACTAATCCTAGTAATCCTAGTAATATTATAAATGTGAAAGTTTGTAAAGATGTTTGGATGTTTGTCCCTCCTTCACGCTCTAACCGTTGAACGGATTAAGCTGAAACTTGGCACACAGATAGTTTGCATTCAGGAATAGGACATAGGATAGATTTTATCCCGATTATAGGTTCCTCTGGGATAAAATCAATATTTTGTTTATCGACTTTTCCGCGGGCGGAGCCGTGGGCATCGTCTAGTATCAAATATAACAGAGAAACATCTATCTTCATCATATACTGTTATTATACATATCTATCATATAGCTATCATTGTCTAACTGTAGTGTTCAAATAACTCTATCATGGTTAAGTAGAATAATCCATCAATAATATATACCTAGGCACAACAATGTACAGTAACCACTTATAATAATGTTATGTTTTATATTTTACAGTATTGTTGAAAGTTATGTTTCAGTACACTTGAAACTCAATGAATATAAATTGCTTCAATTTAGAATATTATTTTAGTTATAGAATGTTAGGGGTGTAAAGTTATATTTGATTACATACAAATTTAGTGTACAAGCTATGATATTATACAAAAATATATGCAATAAAAATAAAGTGAGGAAGAATATTTCAGCACAGTTTACAGATATTTACATAGAAAAATCCCCCTTTCAGAACTTTAGCCAGATTTAAGGTACAACATTGAATCCTTCTTATCCATTAAAATATTATGTCCTCAGCTTCAAAATTTTCAGAATATCTGACACTGATAATTATAGTGGAGGTAGGTATTTTGAATTTAATTTTTTAAAACAAAAATATAATAATTGCTCTTTTAAAAGGAATTCAAATCATATAGTCTGTAAACTCTTTCAAATGAACCTTTTTGGTATTAAATATAAATTAAAAAATAAATTACATCAACCTGACTGTAATTCCATCAATCAGTGTCAATAAGAGTACACAAAATATTTACTTATACTTTGCTAGTGCGAAAAAAGAAAATTTGGTTGAAAAGTGAAAATATTCTGTAAGTATTAGACTACATTCAATCGCGTTTGAGTGTAAAATTATAAAAAACTTAGATATACAGAACGTATGTGTATCGTTAACATAGTGACATGTGTTACAATAAAACATGTTAATAATCTTATTAAGTTTATAATTGTGATTAAATGTGCTGAACAAGAAATACTATAAGAAATCTGAGGTGCAATCTTTCAACAAACAACAACACTTTTATTGCAAACAATGTATTAGATGTTCGAAAACTTACCAGCGTTGATGTCCATGTCAATTGGATATTTCTGAATAACAAGTCTTGTTCTGAAGGTGTAATCCACTCTTCTATTTCATACTGAAAGAACAAACACTAAAAGCATTGGCGCTATTGCGGCCATTGTAGTAGTCAAACGTATCACAGTTTTCCCGCGGTAAAAAGCTAAGAACTTAGAAGTGCTCACTGCATTGCTAGAAACTAATGCAGCTTATACACAAATTTTATTAAATAAACTTGAATACTGTACATCGTTAATCATTGAATTTAAATTTCTGCCTATAGAATTTTAAAGATTAGAAGGCTCTTCGATTTCGATAACCCTTTTTGGTTGAATTGGAGACACACAGACAGACAGAAGAGACAGATCACCACACCAATTTCTTAACCAATCGTCCATCTTATCTATATTATCTATGCTAAATAAGTAAAACAGTACAGATAATAATACTACTAGGGGTACCGCACACTTATGAAGTCAGACTCCATTATATAAGAACTATTATATTTTTAATATTAAAATCGGGAATCAGGACAAGTACAAAATGTTTGTTAAATTTAGATTTGTACAACTTATTATATAAATATTTAATTTTCCTTGTCCCTTATGCATATAAGGGTTGATGACACTGCCAGCTTGTTTGTTAAAATAATCACCATAAAAAAATTACACAAATTAAGTATTAAAATACGGTTTTAATTTCATTACAAAGTATTTTTTTTGGCATTTAACTGATCTATTTGCAATTCAAGATTGTTACAATTTTGAAGTATCACCCATTGTTTTTGCAATACATTTTGCATTTGCTCATTCATACTCGCCAACTGCTTTGACAAATAGGTATAACTTTTGTTTTGTCAGTTCCATCATTAAGCTGAGATAATATTTTTTATTATCATACGCTACATCTTTTATAAAATCTTTCAGCTCAGCGACCACTTTTGGGTCTATACTGACAGGTACATTATTTGCCTGTTGGAGATTATTATTGGAACAGTCTGCATAATTTGTGACTCCATTTGTTATGTTCATTGGTGATGGAACCATTAAGTTTTCAATAGCCTGGCTGTTTAATGGCGTAGATATTATGCTAATATTCTTTACTGTATCCAATTGTCGGCCTCTCACATCAAGCCTATCACTGCATCGTTCAAATTCTGTAGTTTTATTAACATCATCATCGAAGTCTCCATTAGAATTATCAAGCCCCATCATAACAAGAAATGAGTCTGCTTTGTTATCTCCCAAGCCAGATATATCTAGAGTAGATTTGGGGGGTGTATCGTTCATGAAAAACATATCAGATTTTTTCGTAGGTACTGGTGATCTAGCTTTTAATGGAAAATTGATCGCTACAGTCTCACTAAGACTTATTTCAGATAATGTATTTTTCCTTATTGGCTGGAAAGCGATCTTTTTTACCTCTTCCTCATGATCTTTTAAGATTTTGTAGGGATTTGTCAAGTCTCGTAAATCATAAAGCAGTATATGACCAGTGTTTGAGCCAAGAGCTACTTGATTTTCTGAATTCATGGCTATAGATGTTAACGTATGTGAAGTGCGAATAGTAGACACAACATTATGCAGCTTTATGTCGTAAACATGCATTATTTTATCAAATCCACAAGAGAGCAATATATCTTTATTCATGAGTGAAAATGTAAAATCACTAACAGGAGATTTGTGGATGTTTTCAAAAAATGATTTATTTTTATTAGTGCTTATGTCATGTAGTACGATATGACCTTCATCTGTTCCAAAGCCTAGAAGAGACCTGGATTCATGGTGGAACTTCATGGCCGAAATGCTCTTTGAACAGGGCAGTTTTATTGTTAACATAGGAATATTTGAAACAAGTCCATAAATAATTGTGTCACCATTCTGTAGAGAACTTGCTAAGCTCGTGTTCCTGGCGTTGTAACTAATAAAATTCACACTCGATTGTTGTGATGGACTCGGAAATGTTTTAGCAACTGTTTTGTTTTTGGTGTCCCAGACCATAACATTGCCAATTTTAGTACCAACAGCTATGTGGCGATGGCCGTCGCGGTGAAAGCTTGCAGACCAAGTGTCCTTATACGGTACGTGTTGTGCGCTCCGAATATCATGATCACCAGGATTCAATATTTCAATTAGGCCTTTAGCATTTACCTGAAAATAATATTCCATTACTTACTGTTATTTTTGTAAGCCTGAATAAAACAATTTAAGTTAAGGGGAAAAATTGTACACTACACGTATACATGCAAACTAAGTCACATTACTTTTAATATTAAGTATATTTAATTCGTATAGGCGGCCGAAGGACGTCCTAACCTTGTTGAATACTTATTGCAAGGCGAATACTCAGACACAGCGAATCATATATTTTGCTACTTAATATAAAAATAAATATAAAAAGCAGCTGTCACGAAAAGCTTTAGTTTCAGATTTAAATTTATTACACGCACTACTGGCCGCGCTACTTCGTTGACGACGGCAGTACAGTTTACATTTTATAACAATAGTGGGGGTAGTTGGATAATTTTATCGAAGCAAACTTGTGCGGAATATATTTCATTTCACTTTAATATTAACAGAGTTTTTTCATTTTATTTACCTGTAATATATATTTACTATCATCGCTCCATGATATATCTCTTATTATCTCGTTATAGCACCCATAGGACTTTTTCAGATCGAAGCTGTTTGTATCGTGCAATAATAACCGCGAACTTACGGAAGCCAAAAACATGTTTCAGCTATTTTAAAACGGAATCCTGAAAAATAAATTGTTTTATTGTTTGAATTTTATTTCACTCTTTATTTGCTTTAGAAAAAAAACCTGAAATCGAAATGAAAACGAACATGCAAATCCATATTGCCAGTTGAAGTGCTTCTTGAATTGACAAATAAAAATGTTGCTATGCTTTTATTATAATGATGAAAAAAATCCTCACCTATTCTAATTTTTATAGTATTTCAGCCGCATTCTCACTTCAGCATTCTGTGCTTGACCCTAAATTCTAATTTTTTCTTGTCAACATAGTTTACAATATCTTTGGTCTTAACCGTTTGTTGTCATGGATTCATGGGTCGTGGACATAAATGTGAAAATCGTCTCATTTGACATTGACATTTAAAATCATACGATAAATGACAACTTCACTTTGTCATGTTTGTCAACTTGTCATTGTCTTTGTCAAGACGTCATTTAATTTCTAATAAATCCTAAACATTACAAATTAAAATATAAAACAAATACTGTAAATTTATTTAATTTTTTACGTAATTTGCGCTGTTTCTGTTTTAAATCGAATCTCTTTGTCTTTTGCAATATATTGAAATCACCGTGTTACTAGAACTGATGCTTATTGTGACGGACTTCTATTAATGGGTAACTCAGGTCTAAAGCAGCACTATGAGACAGCAGCCAAGACTGGTGTCTTACAAATATCTAGTCAAAAGTTAAAAGAAATTCCAGATGAAGTGTTAAATTTGTCAGAACATTTACGCAATTTGGATGTATCGAAAAACAAAATAAATACATTGCCAGAAGATTTAAGCAGGTTGAAGTTTCTGAAACAATTAAATTTAAGCTTCAATTCAATAGAAACTTTACCTACATCGATTGTGAATTTGAAGAAACTGGAATTACTCAATATTTCCGATAATAATATATCGCAACTACCAGCTGCATTTGGTAATTTGGGTAACTTGAAACAAGTGTATTTAAATAATAACAAACTGAAGCAGTTCCCAACACAATTGTTAGGCCTTACAAATTTAGAAGTTGTAGGGCTCTCCAACAATAAGATAACAACAGTACCCTGTGGAATGGCAAATTTATATGCGGCTGAACTGAACTTAAGCCAGAATGAAATATCTAGTCTTGGAGATTTGCATCAAGCACCTCGACTAAAAATTTTAAGACTAGAAGAAAATTGTTTAAGTTTAGATGCTATCACTCCGGATTTGCTTCGAGAATCTAAAATCCATACAATTAATTTGGATGGCAACTTGTTTGAACCAAAGCAACTGGCATCATTAGAAGGTTATAATGAATATACAGAAAGATACACGGCTATGAAGAAAAAAATGTTTTGATATTACATTCCTTTTTATTTTGTGCACACAATTTGTATGAAAATGTGGACTGCAAACAAGATTAAGAATCTTAGCTTTTAGTATAGTATGTATTTTATTACGATTATTACAATTTTTGTAATTTGGCTATGATTGATTATGCTTTCACATCACTTCAATTCAACATCACATTTCTTGTTACGGTTAATTAAAATTTATTGAGAAATATTAAATTTCACTTGCTTTTCATGTCTAAGGAAAAATAATGTGATTAATACATTTTTTCACTTATTTCTGATCACCTAATATTATCGTTAAAGTAATTGATTTATTAATGTGATAATAAAATAATGTGTTATTCACAAACAATTTCATTAATTCTATACTGCACAAAGTTTTAGTAACAATTTAGTTTATGATAATTATTTTGGTTTGTATCATGTACATCACCGGCCAATTCTCAAGGGGGAATCAATACCCAAGGAGGGAGGGGGGAACAGGATAGGAGAAAGGAATAGGATTGTTTCAAAAATAAATATAATAAAGATGATTTTTTGTGGCAACAATAATATAATAGACATGTATAAACTTAGTGTACACTTGTGTAAGTACTATGAAGTTATTTCTACTGTTCTCAGGGAGGGGTTAATTTTTGGCCCCTTGGGGTTCCCTTGTGTCAAGTGATTAATTTAATACATTTATTGTTTAAAAAAATGTTCAATATTTATAGCTATTTATTAATAATAATAAAGTTTTCTTATACAATATTGCTTAATTACTTTGTTTTATTTAAGTATATTACTGTCAACATAAACATGAGTGACTGACTCACTAGTTAAAATAATTCACCAGGTAATAATAATATTTCACCATATTACATGCAACCTAAATAGTGAAATATTAAATCAATGGCGTAAGCACGATGCACGAAGTTCTTTAGTTACATTTCCATTTTCTGGAGAAAGCATACATTTATTCCATGAACATGTTGCTGAAATTTTGTTACAAATATAGGTAATATCGACTTATCGGCCTATTATTGTTTTCCCGTGATGCATAAAGACCAACAGCTTGTCAACAGTTGTAAGCAAATCACTAAATAAGTAATTATAATTAACGAGAGTCACCGACATAGCTCTGAGAATTAGCCGGTTGAAGTGGCAATGGGCTGGCCATATAGTTCGGAGGACCGACAACCGTTGGGGAAGAAAGGTCCTCGAATGGAGACCACGTCTCGGTAAACGAAGTATAGGACGGTCAGAGTGGCGAAATTTAGGAGAGGCCTATGTCTATGTCCAACAGTGGACCTCTAAAGGCTGATGGATGGATGATGGATGAATTAATTAAAAAAATATATAATTAGGTAAAAAAAAAACAAAATCTCGCTGATAATTTTATTGAGGATGTAAAAACAATCATGAACACGAATCAAAGATACTACAAAATTCTTGAAAAACCTCTAACCGTTTTGGCTGTAGAGCGTACCAAAGCAGTGGACATACGCTCGAAAGCAGCTACCTTTCGAACAGTCAGATAAAAAAAAGAAAAAAAGTTTTATACTTTTTGTATTTTTTTAGCCTAATGCAGTATCTACGTACGGGAACACTGGAGCATTGTGAATTGTGAGTGGGCCTATTTATCTGGTGTTTATCGTACGGAGGCAGTCGTCACGTGTGGTACTTGCGATGCAAGCTGAAGTGAGTTACTGAGTCAGTTCAGTTGTTGACTGTTGTCATTCTCAATCGGACGCTGACTAACATTATTTATTCAACGGTCAGAGTGTCGTATTATTAGTGTAGTTCATCAGTTTATCGTATAATGTCATATATCGCATCTAGTATTAGTCGAAAGTGATACGATTTTAGCATACGTAAGTACAATTCAATATTTGCAGTGTGCTTAATTATAATAATTAGTAGTTGAGACGTAGATATTATTAGTGTACCCACAGGATTGTGCTATGCTTTTGTAGGTAGAGACAACGGTTTTTTAAATTATAAAATATTATTTTTATTTTATTTGAAGACGGATTAAACTAAATTTAATAAAGCCCACTAACAATTTTACAGATTATTAGAGTGACGGATTAACGAATATCGCGGCGGTAGTTTATTTTTTTATTGTTATTAGCTACCCTTATTAAAATTACAGAACAGTTTAAAAATACAAAACATTTTGACAAAGCTTTTAGTGTTAACTTTTAGTTGATATTCAAGAGTTAAAGCTAATTGTCAATCCTTTGTTGCAAACTCGTCTTCGAACTGTAAGTAATAAGTGCGTCTTCCTTTTCCTTTGAAATGTTATTTTAAATTTATGCAATGTTAAGAACCAACTGGACAGTCACCTCGTTAGTGACCTAATCCTTATACAATTGTGGCCTCATTCTTCTGTGATTGCTCAATAGACATATCACCGGCAACAAAATCTTCGTGCCTACTTTGTTTTACCTTCGTTTTCTTTTTACCCGACTGCGTCAATAGGAGTGTAATGTTTTAAAAGCGTATGTATGTATGTATGTTTGTTTATAATTGGCGTGTTCTGCAGTTTAGACAGATATCAGGGTGTGAGGTGGAATTGGATTCGGTTACATTGTGAGTGACAAGGGTAAAATATTTTTTTATTACGGTGCCTTCAACCCTTAAAACATTTTTTAGTAATCTGATTTGTTTTACAAACAAAATCTTGCTTAATGTTTAAGTTTGGGATTTAATCGATATATTATGTAGGTTAGGCGCGTTTAATAATTTTAAGATCCCATGTACCTAATTTGGTTAAAGTAACCTAGTAAGTATAGTATATAAACTAAATTTACCCATTATTGTGATTTTATTATAAGTATAATAATGTTTACATATTGTAAAGATTGCATACATATTGTTAAATGACTACTGCAGTAGGAATCATTTCATAAATAATTCATTTTATTTGTATTTAGTAGGTACCTACCAGTATAGGTTGAAAGAAAACAATTCGGTAGGTATACTTATTAAATTTATCGATGAATTTTTCCGCGTGGATGCTAATGCATAACTTTTATTTTATCCTAAGAACTTCTTATCGTAACGAAACGAGATCAAACTCGATTTTGATAAAATATTCACATGTGTGCCAGAAGGTCGTTTACTTATCATGTTCAGCTCCAATTCAAAAGGTAAGTACATAATATAGAAGAGAAAAAAGAGTTAGGGCCAAAGAAGATAGAGTTAGGCATATTGAAAAGAAGTAATACCTTTATAAATCTACGCTGTTAAGTTGGCCATGAAAGATGAAAATGAGAATTTCAGTGTTGACCTTACAGCATTTTAACGAGTAGGTAGGTACGTTGGTTAGTTAGCTTCTTATTATTAGTGTACCTATCGTTGGTTATTATTTGTAGTTTATAAATTAGATATTCCTGTATTGAACACTTAACTAACCTACTTACTTTCCTTTTCCATCTGATTACAATTTGGTTATTTTTATTATGACAGTAATCTTAAAATAGAAGATTAACTCGGATGTATTGATGATGATGGTATCTGTGTATGAAAATGTTATCGTCTTAATTTTTTTCATTTGGTTAGATAAAATACCGTTAACTATTTCTTTTTTATTAAGTACCTAAGTATAATCTACACAAAAGCAAATAAAAATACACATACATGACAACGCCTGTCCGATTGACTGTTGCAAATTTAATAGAATTTAATTAAAATGTGTAAATAAATTACATCTACTTAATGCAAAATGAACGTCACTTGTTTAGACATAATTACTGGGGTTATCGCCTATCACATAACGACCATGCACGGTTCAGGAATCAGAGATCATTTTAATATTTAATCAACACTATCTGAGTTGATGATAGAACTGCTATCACGTAAATTTCCGTTCCTGCGCAAAACTTTTTAATAAATCTAAATCTCTCGGAAAACTCTCGGTTTCCGCCCAAAGTTAAACTAGAATGCGTTTTCTGATTACAAAGGAATGTTTATCTCAGTTTTAATAATGCTCACGATCTTTCAATTTAACGGGCGTCCTCGAATATTTTTTAAAAACCCTCCGCGGTCGTTCTACTTACACCCCTTAAAATAGAAGAAATCTTGTGAAACAAGGACGCATGGCCGTCGTAGTTGATGTGAATAGTATAGTAAGTGCTAGAAAAATAAATTGACATGGTAGGCACATCACAGAAATATCATATTGCAAAACACGTGTTTAGTTCTATCTACGGATGATATCCGTCGTCGTCACCCCAATAACTGTCCCATTGCCGGGCTTGGACCTCTCATCATTTCAATATTTCGTTTTCTGGTTTACTGTCTAAATAAAACCTAAGTTGCAATTGTACGGATTATAATATAATCAATGAAAGTAGGTATTAGGTGGGGTGATCGTTAACCTTTATCAATAACATTACTTTCAACTCCTCAAATTCCATCTAATCTTTGTGCTAATTTCGTAGCATTATGTAAGTATTGTTAGATGCACTTTGTTGAAGTTTGATACTTGAAATCCGGGTTCTTGGTTGTTCATAATAAAATCCTCACTAACACTCAGGCGTAATGAAGCCTTCTGAAGATGTCTCAGCAGGTACCAATTAGCCCATAAATTGTTTATTTTGTGTGAATCAAATTTTGCTTTTTACTGCTTATAAAATATAATAAGTATAACTAAGTCAATATAAGTCCATCAACAAGAAAGTACAGTGTGACGCAAAGATGGTAGCTGTTTTTGTTATACAAAATCGTGCCTCATTGCTCTTAATTAGGTACTATTATAAATACAAAAAAAGGTCACTAGTTAGTGACCTTTTGTGATAGATTAGTTAATCTATCTAAAGGCAACTGGAGTTTGTTGGAAAGTTACGGTCGTTTTTACTCAATGATGTTGAACAAACAAACGCGCCAGGGACAAAAATGTGTGATAAACCTTTTATCACTGATTTATTAAATTACTTAGTAATGCTTGTGTGAAGTAGGGAATGAGTAACTAATGATAATCGCCTGCTCGTTAGAGCTTCTTATCTAATTCTGTAACCCAAATGGTTACCAGGTTCAGAATAAGTTATAAGTATTTTCTTTTTTATTTATATCCAAAATTGCATCTATGACACTTTTTGAGACTAATATCCAAAGGCAACATTGTAGTTTGTTGCCCATTTCCAAGAAATCCAGGACAATAAATATAATTCGTGGAGATAGGACTAGACAATGAACATAATTCTGGGACAATATTATAGATAAGAGTATATGGACAATATTACATTTCCCGCCCATTTGGTAACCCTACATCATAATTAAGGCAGTTTTCGTTCGCGTGTTGTCAATTAAATTAAATTCCTAAGTTCACATAACGTCATTATTTAAAATCTTATAAGGTAAGGTGAGGCAAGACTAACACAAGGGGTAATACTAACACTGTCTATTATCTCGATACGTATAGCTTAAATACAAAATTCTTCCAGTCTGTAAGATAGAACAAACGTAAATGTTCTCGGCTAAAACACACACATGTCGTTTCTTCAAGTGCATATCGAGATAATAGACAGTGTTAGTCTTGCCCCGTGTGTTAGTCTTACCCCACCTTACCTTACTTATTCTTTATGTTAATCTCTGGGCGTCATTAATTGGGAATTAATTTATGATGTTTAACTGGTTTAAAAATATGTACATGCATTATCTAAATAGAAAATTAAATAAAATTATGGATATGCGTAGGTACCTTTGTTAATGTTGATGACAGTACAGTGTAGAATAGATAATTTTTGTTTTGTTTGTTTAAAATACTTGGTAACCTGACAACAGAACCTACCTAAAAAATGCGTTGACAAATAATATTTTATCGGACATTTTGGTGCATTACGAAAGCGATTAAACAGATTACAATGCTAATCTGTGACATAGATTCTAAAACATTAAAAACAAAATTCTTTAATATGTTGCAATATGTAGGCACTATTATCGGTAGGAAGATCTACCTTTTTATATTATTTATGAGTTTAGTAACTATGAAATGTCTAGTCATCAAATAGTTTAGGTAGGTACCTACTTAACCTTTACACCTTTGTCAGCGTTGTAATTTGTTAATTGAAACTTTGTAAATAACCGGGAAGTTATAATGGCACCTAAAAACGCTTCTGTTTATTACCTACATTCACGAGAAAGCGCAATTATCCCGCATCTGGAATCATTTTTTTTGCTACTTCTCTCCTATTCGTCTTAGCGTGATGTTATATAGCCGATAGGCATTCCCGATAAATGGACTATCTTACACTAAAAGAATTTTTTAAATCGTTCCAGTAGTTCCTGAGATTAGCGCGTTCAAACAAACAAACTCTTCAGCTTTATACTAATAGAATAAAAACAATTCACTCTCTTTCTTCGTTTTATTTTCTTATAATATAAGTACAAACAAAACCGACCACCATAATACTTTTTCACAGTTCCTCCCTTATTTTTCATTCCCAAAATCGACCGTTATTTTTTTACCAACTTTTTTTTTCGCCACAGACTTTTAAAAGAAACGTCATAGATTACATCATCCATAGATAATTTCTCTTTTATAGAGTTAGTTATATTAAATAACAAAATAGAATGCAAATAATATCACATAAAATATGATTACAAACAAAACGTTAATTACAATAAATTTTCTATGATTTGACTAACCTTTTAATATTCTACTTTAATTATTATACATTTTGAAATAAAACAACAATAAAATAACAATTTTCTAACAATACATATTAGTACTTATAGATTAATTTCGATAAAAGTATAGAGATAGAAATCTGAATTTAGACCGTATTTTAATTTTATTGACGGCTGTTAATAAGAATGTCTCTCATTAATTTTTTATTTAGGTTATTTTATTTTTAATAATACCTACCTACCTATAATAAAAAAATACGATAATATCTCTAGATACTGCATAGTCATTCATATAGTTTAATTACGTGTTACGAGTGTAATACTTTGGTCTAAAAGTACAACAGTTGTAGAAACCGTTGTCTAATGTCCAGTTAATAAATCCGCTTTGTACTTTGAACAAGAACTTTATAACTACAGACCGGCTACAATCTTTCCCTCATTGTTTGACGACAAAAATAAATCTATGAAAAAAATAATTAGGTACTTAATACAGATACATTCCTTGCTCTGTGGGTACTTATGTAAGATTTTTTTTTATTTTTAGAATTAGAGTGTGATAGAAATACGTTATTTCGAATTGAATAACGACAATGCAATATATTATACCTCCGTTTACTGCAATGTTATAATAGATTTTGATAAAATTTTATCGACATTTATTTCAAACCGCGTTATTGCGAAATGTTGTTGTCGCGGACGTCTAATATGAAAATCTATTTTATTTTCACATAATTATTCAATTTATAATTTTGAGGAATCATTTTATCAAAATAGATAATCCCACATCGAATTATGGTAATTTAAACGTGATTTACAAAAAAAAATCCAAGTTTGTCTGTAAACTCAAATTACGGACCATAATTTTTCGTGATTGAACATCTTAAAGAAACTTTGATTAAAAATTGCATATTTTTAATAATTGAATTGAATTAAGTTATTATCACTGAATTATCATTATTTTGTATAATACAGAGGAGTTATTTGAAAATTACATTTTTTTCGATAAATTAACATTAATTTGCACTCATTAATTCGAATATTTTTTTACTTAAATTATTCAAATTAATTACAACAAGGTCGCATGGTGACGCTCAAGTAGCAGTACTATTCGAATTGCTAGCTGACGTCACGGGAGAAGAGAGATAAATTTAATATGTCGCGCTCTCGCTTGCACACGGAACGTTCAACTTTTTCGTGCAATTACCCTTGTTCATGGATTTTTAAGTCGTTACTACGTCAATATTTTGTATTTCGTCAATTAAATAATAAGTTGTTAAAAAATCTTGAGCAACTTGAACTTGAAAGAACAGCTTTTAAATTTCTTATGCCAAAATAAAGATAGGAGTGAACTCGGTATATAAATAAAAAAGTTTCCCAGAAGCTTAACAAACCAAATATTGCAATTGAATTACGTATAGTTGATACCAGTTTATTTAGACATTTGACAAGGAAGGTGAAAAGGTGATAGTTAATCTGACAATAAAATAATAAACTATAGGTACCTACGACTACAATCGTAAGCGAAAAATTAAGGTTCTGCTAGCCCTCTATTTTAGAAGTTCTTTGAGTCCCTTACATTTTAAAATAATCTTTAGATATACGAGTACATATTTTATAGGTATTAGATAATAATGTACCTATGTATTAAGACTAATGTCGTCATCTTATAATAAGTGTTATTTGTTGCAGGTTTCGTAGGAAAAACTGTGATTGAAAATGGCGGCATTCAACGTTATAGTGGGATGCGTGATGGCTCTTCTCATTATACTGTTCACAATTAGTTCAATAGCTAGATATTACATAAAGGTAAGTTTTAATGTAGGACATCTATCAATGTTCTGAGTCAACGCATAGTACCTAACCCATTTTTTTTTGGATCCATGTGTTTAATTAATTAAAGGTTAAAGAACAACGCAACCCAAGAGAGTAGGTATGTGAAACGACAATTTAGTCAATCGGTCTTATTTAATGGAGATTCGACGCTTAAAATTCCGAGCTAGCGACCTAACCGGGTGACCTAAACTTGTAGTCGACTTGATTTAATTTACAGTTCTATTTACTTTATGATAATTATCTATTGGTCAGTTTCACTGTTCTGTGTTAATGCTCTATTGTTATAATACTGAAGCTAACCTTATGGACTTTAGTATTTGTTTATTTAAAATAATAGTAGATAATTTATGTAGTAATAAACATTTGTCCTAGTAGCACAATGGTTGGCAACCTTGTCATCAAAACGAGCCAAATATTATTAACGATCCCTACATACTACATCCTAGTACCTATTATTACATTAATCCTATTTTAAAAATAAGTATAATGTATAAGTAACTTCATAATATTCAGTTCATGTAGTACCTAATAAACATTATTTTGACGAAAGAGCCGTACTAGCTGACGTATTAACCACTAAATAAGTGGATTAAAATGCATTTTAATTATTCTCCTACTATGTAGGTAGGTACTATTCTTAAAAGATTCTTATCTATCATCTATTTAATTGACTAATCCCTACATATAAATATTAATTTAATTTTAGATTTTAAGATAAAAAATAAGTAAGTAATTTATTTCCATTGTTTTCACGTGAAGAATAGGTGGTTTAAATCAGTTACGTTATGCAATATGCAATTTAAAGAAAAAATGTACTGCGCTTGCGTGATAAGGAAATATAACTGGGTATAAAGATACTATTACATAATACCAATCTTGTTGCAGTTCACAGTGTTCATCGTAGTATCGCTAATATTTGCATCAGCTCCGCTGCCGATTATGTTGCTTAGACCTTTTGATCCTAGAAATGCGTTGTAAGTATAATTTATTGTGTTCGATCTAGTTACGATGTACCTAAATGGCATCTTGTGTCGCACATAATGTATGTAGGTAATATGTATAGATGCGAGTGATTAAACACGCGATGTCCTACGTTCAATTCCAAGGAAGACGTTTTAATAAGATTTTTTTTTGTTTTATTGTACAAACTAAATATTTTACATAATGTAAATGACTGTATACTATATTTATGTTCTTGATTAAATTTACTTGGTTTAAGTGTGTGTTGTGCCTTGCACACACAACAAGAATCCTACTTAGTATGGGGCTATGGGCGTTTTGTTTGTTGAAAAGAAAGAACTTAATATCTACTAGTGCCATTCATTGCAATGCAATCTTTTAATATAATTTTCCTTTGGTCGGCGTAAACGCTATCTTCAAAATGTACGGGCATTACAATAGGTTCGAAAAAAATAGCGTCGTGTATCAGTTTCATGTAGCGTTTGGCGTGAGCGTGAAAGGAAAGGGCATGTGGCTAGAGGCACAGCTCGTTTGCTTGGAAAATATGATGTAAGGTATGAGCGTAATATGGTATTCTTTATCCAGATTACCCGCAGCACTGTTGAGGGTGTCCGCCAGGGCGCTCGGCATACGATGGACAGTGCGGGGGCTGGAGAACGTGGATGACTCTCGAGGAGCGGTCATCTTGCTGAATCATCAGAGCAGCTTAGACTTGTATGGTAAGCAAGCTATCGTATCATACATATAGCCCGTTCTTTTATCTTCTTTTATTTTTACAATGAAAACAATTATCTTCTAAGCAGCTTTTGTAAATATTTAAGCGTAATATATTTTTTTTATGTAAGATAGGTTAGTGCTTGACGACGATCCCATTCACAAGTAAGAAGTAAGTGGCGATGTAGTCAAAAGATGGAAAGTGCACTACCTTAGTACCTAAAAGAAGACATAGCATTAGGTACGCGATAAACATTAAACATTGGTGGAAATGTGTTAATAACATGAAATTGTGTGATTTCCTTTACAAGATTTACGTAAAACTGCGTAAGTACGTACTTAATAGGACAAGTAAAAAAAAATGGATATGAGTAAACGCGTTATGATAAATGTAATGGTTGGTCGTTTGCCGCACGTTTAAGTAGGTACTCTGTTGGACATTACATACATACCTACACTCGAAAAACATTATCCTCCTTCTCGTGCAGTCGGATAAAATTAAAGAGAACTGTCAGAAACGTTCCCTCGGCGATAATTTCTTAGGTTTTAAAGCCTAATTTTAAATCGGAAGTGAATGGGTTAGAACATATTTTACATCGTTACAATTATCTTTTAGTTAGATCCGGCAAAGATGTCGCCCACATGTTTAGAGTTAAGTATAACTACTAAGAACGGAAATTAGGAAAAATTCCTACATTGTACCCTAACGGGGCTAACCCATGCCGACTTCTTGCTTATCGTTTTTCGGTGTTGATCGTGGTGAAAGTGAAACCGGAAACCGGTTCGATGACGCGCCCGTGAGAAGGCTTAACGAAACTGGATCTATTTGTTAGATTATTACGAAATGCCCACAAATAATTTGGAGGTTTGTGCTCTTTAGGTGCAAGTTTCTTGGGTTAAGGTATGTGTGGGTTGAAAGAAAAATCATTGCATAATGTGGGCTGTCCATTCAATGGCATTTAGGGACTTAAGTACCTACCCAGTGATTTTTTCCAAATGACAAGTCTATTCCATTATGGAACCGTGACAGTTTTACGATGCAAGTAATTTTAGAGCGCTAATTAACTAATTGGAAATGTAATTTTTTTCACAAATACAAGTAGGTATATTTTAATAACATTAAAATGACTCTCAAAATAATCAAGGAGCAATGTTTTTGATGTATGCGATACAATACATTTAGGTACGGAAGCGAAACGAAGCCTGTCCTTAAAATAAATTTGTATTTTAGTGGTTTGTGTTAGGAATTAATTATGGAAATAGAACTGAAAGAAAATCCTGAAAAAACCTCAAACTTTACACGCGTTTATTGAAAAATTGACCTTATTTACGTATATTACTTGGTAACTATATTAATTAATCTACAAACAATTAGGAATCATTTATTCGATTACTTAACATGACTATGAATGACAATATAACCTCTATGACCCCGTATATTTAACATACGTGTTAGTAAATAAAGTACTATATTCAGTTTAAGGAAATCACCTATTTCTTTACCCGATTGTAATTTTTTTCGAGCCTATGCATGATGTTTGTACGTTTTTATTTATGTGGATTTCTTTGGCATGCGTTTGAGCCTAATAATATAACATACCTATACATTAAATTTTTTTTTCTTGCTGTCATTAGGTACATTATGGGTCTCAAATAAAAGCTATTAAATATACCATAGGTAACACTATTTTGACACAAATCTCATTTATCCTACTTTCTACTAATACCTATTAAAAATGTGAAAGTTCGTGTGGATGTTTGTACGTCCTTCACGCTCTAACCGTTGAACGGATTAAACTGAAACTAAGCACACAGATAGTTTGCATCCAGGAATAGGACATAGAATAGATTTTTTCTCGATTAAAGGTTCCCTTGGGATAAAGTAAAAAAAATTTCAACGACTTTTCCGCGGGCGAAGCCGCGGTCATCGTCTAGTTTAACATAAAATTTAAAAACTGACTAACAGACACGCTAGTCCCTTAAAAAGGGTAGAGCACTAAGAACAGATTTTTGGACATTCATCCTTTAAGGATTTATTTAGTCCCCCCATTTGAAGCCATCGGGATTTTTTTTTTGTCAACGTATACATACTTCTTTATTATAAGTACGCTTTAATGCATATACAGATTTGGTAGTAAAACTTGTTTTCGTAATAAAATGGTTATTATTATGTTGATAAAGTTTATAGCATACCAAATATTTTTTTCCCGCCTACGTAAACGTTGAATACAAATATTTACAAATTTTAAATAAATGCCTATACATAGGCATTTGTATTTATGTAATTGTAACGTGTTGTAAAAAATTATGTAACATACTGTGTTATATAAATAATTAAATAGATAATATTATAATACCAGAATTAACATAACAGCTTCTTATAGGTAAATTTGTGTCTTAAAATATATAGGTACATTCACCTGAGTTTTGCGCGCATTTATAATATTGCTATTCAAATAATCGTTTTTATTTTATCGACTTTAAGGAACTTTATAAACGGTCTGAAAACTTTAATTACCAACTAACGCTTTCGACGGAAACGTCTTAACATTTATGACTAAAAAACTGTAACTATTTGATGTCTTTTTGCAGTGTTGGCGGTGTTATGGCCGTTAATGGAGCGATGTACGGTGGTGTCGAAGCGGTCACTGCAGTACTTGGTGCCGTTTGGTACAGCTGCCTGGATGTGGGGAACTGTGTTCATAGACCGCGGTGCTTCTTCAGCTAGATCAGTCCTCAACAAGCAAACCGAAGCTGTCAAGGACCAGAAGGTATAGAATCACCTGTTTTATTCCGCAGTAGAATTTGTGATTAGTCCGTGTCCAAGCTTTTTGCTGTTTAACAGTTAACTTCTTAAGCCTGGTGAAAGTTTTGGTCGATATTGAGGTTGAAGATGGTGCAAGGATAATAGGGTAAACGTTAAAGAATTCCGTATCCATAGGCGGATTTTTTAAAATTAACACTTCATCACAAATTAGATCTTGGAGACAACAGTGGCTCCCAAGTTTTGCTAACTTGCGAAACTGAATTTGATTAGAATAGCATAGCTGACTCTTCTACAGGATAATCTGTAGTTTTGTATTCCGTATCCATAGGCGGATTTTTTAAAATTAACACTTCATCACAAATTAGATCTTGGAGACAACAGTGGCTCCCAAGTTTTGCTAACTTGCGAAACTGAATTTGATTAGAATAGCATAGCTGACTCTTCTACAGGATAATCTGTAGTTTTGTTTCTTTGTACACGCGAGTACCTACCTCATTATTCGTACAATGTCGAGGGACGTTGTGGATGTTATCAGGTCTCGACTAAGTGACGAATGTTAAGGTTAGGCAAACGATGTCAAAGTCAATATTATGTATGTACTCAACAAATGTGTTTTCCTGCAGGCGTACGTCCTGTGGCCTTCGTGCAGTTACTCATAGTTGTTGTTTACGTCATTTTCCATGTCTAGGCGTAGTATATGACGTAGATACCCATGTAATCCATGTAGGAAGTTTTGTTGATGGCGTGCCAGACTTTACAGCAACAAATAAGTGTTCTTTTAACACTCACACTATCACTTTTAAATTTAATATGCAAATCAGGCACAAAACAGCAAAATTACCTCGCTCGCGATGCTGTTATCATGAGAAAATACTTGGTTTTTGAAGACGTCTTGTTTTTAAAAGGTTTTACATCGTTGCTTAATACCTCTAAATGTAGTGTTTATAAATAGGTAAATAAACTAGGCTCTTTATTACCCGTGACGGAACAGAGATGTTACATGCATTTAGGGTGAGAGGTAGGTACGTACCTACCTACCTATGTTAATTTGTTACCGTTCGTTTGTGTTCTCTATCGTGTAGCACGGTAAATTATAGAGTTTTTAACGATTAATTATTTTCTAAATGGATACCTATAGAAAGAGATTTATTCTTACTCATATTATGATACGTGCTAAAGTAACTATATGAAAACATATCAACTCTACGAAAGGTGGAAAATCTTTTAAAATGGCCGCTTTTTTAATTATGTGATTATTTTAGTATGTACATAATTAATGTATATTTAGTCACAGTCTATATAATTTATTAATTAGTTACAGATTAATATAATTTGATTTATTGCTGTGATATTTTTGTATAGATAAAGACAATTCTTTAGTCCTTGTGACGGGCTGAATTTAGTAGGTACATACTCGTACATGCCTATCAACAATTTACATACAGTTGTGTTGACAAATGTAAATGTAAAATAACAATTTTGCATTAAATTCTACGGCCTTGGTCGATATAACAATATCATTGTACTTACAATCAGTCGTGTTACCTTTGAATTATGTGTCATCAACAAAGTTATTTATGAACTTATCTAATTTAAAAATGTGGACTATGAACTTGCAGCACAATTATTTGTGTAAACACTTCCTTTAATCTTGCAACATAGGTATAGAACTGTGTTTAGGTACCCACTATGAATTGTTTCTTATAGGATAAGAGTAGAAATTTCCGAGAGTTCAAATATTTTTTAACATGAGCTAGTAGTAGGTACCTACGCTACATCCTGCGCGTAGCTAATTGCATTAAAATTAATTCAGTTCAAATCGTTTAAAGACACAATCTACACTTCACAGTATTTTTTTTACATTAGTATAATAAAGGCTTTAATTAAAGAAACAAAATTCTATTTTTAATGAAATGCTCAGTAAGTTATTTTATTTTAATACGCTATTCTAATACCTACAAGCTTACCACTAATATGTTCTATTTTTTGTTACTGTATTTTTCCAAAAATATATTTTTTTACGTAAGTATATTTATAATAACTTACCTACATAATGCATATACATTAAATATCGTACCTATATTTGCGATATCCGTTCCAAGTTCATGAATACTCTATTCAAATAAGTTCATTGCTCTTATCTGTTACCTACATTACATCCACTAAAAATAGATAATTTTATCATTGTCTCTACATATTAATTGGATTAATAGAACAATGGAGCTTTTAATAGTTATTATAATTTAATTTTTGACTGTTTAAAAATTAGGCATCTTTAAATCAAATCTCAGAAGCGCTTATAGCTCAGCGGCTTGTATAGATCTTAAGTGATCGACAAAGTTAAGCAACAAGGGCGTGGTTAGTAGATGGACTAGTGGCACAATTTCTTGAGCGCTTCCGTGCTTCGGAGGGCATAAATCCGTTAGTCCTGGTTGTTATCGATAGATAGCAGTCGTTAAGCCATGTCGAAGGCCTACGGGCGGCGTGAAAGCTTCTGATATTTCGGTTGGCCACTAATCCCTCCGCCAACCCGCACTGGAGCAGCGTAGTGAAGTATGCTCTAGGCCTCCTCAATAATGAGGTAAGACCCGTGCTCAGTAGTGGGCGAATAAACGGTTCAAGCCCAAATCAAATCTAATGCCTGCTACACATTATCGGCCATGATGGGCGATTATACGCGAGCACGATAATGTGGAAGGGCTAATCGCCTGTAGTCGCCCATCATCGTCCGTAATCGTCATCATGATCGCCGCGATCGGTGACTTAGCGGTTTTTTGGGCACGCATCAAAGGGAATCGGTTGTAGTTGTGTTGCGCGCACACATTAGATATCGCAGATTAGTATCACCAATTAATGTGTATAGGTAGTTATTTTTGCTTTGTTTTATTACAATGAATGCTCAAACTACACCATCTTGTCTTCGAATAATTTTTTATGACCTTTAATTCAACAACATTGATAAAATTGAAATTAAATGAACAGTAGCTGCAACAAATTCCACGTCCATTAGGGAAGGCTGCCGCTCAATAAATGATCACGGACGATAATGTGGATGCTTGTACAATGATCGTCGCTGATCACAGACCATCAACGATTGTCCATCATGGCCGATAATGTATAGCAGGCATAACGAACAATCGGCTGAATGTTAGCTATCGACAGTGAACAGGCTTTCTAAAAGATGAGCACAAAATAGTCTTCTTAGTGAAGTTTATCTATTTTGTATTTCTCTAAAGAAAAGTATCTTTATTTATTCACATACTCTAGTCTAGCTTTAATGAAAAAGTAAAATTTTATGCAAAATACTGTTTCTATAGGTAATATGATATTTTAAATGCAAAAGTTGAGATGTAAGGATTTTTGAAATTATTACAAAAACGAAACGATTATAATAAATTTTGCACTAACATTATAATTAATGTTTTCACGCATTTAAAAGCTAGTACTTAAATCATTAATTTTATTTAAGTACCTACGTAGGTGTCAAAATCAATTTTTAGCTTCTTCGTCAGCATTAGAACATTATTTACACAGTGTTAATGTGCTAATTAGCGAAAACATTAGCACTATGATTACGGCATACGGAACTTGGATCAGTTTAGCACGTATGTAGGTTTTTAGGGTACCGTAATTAGGAATCATAATACCTTGCAATTTCGTCATATTGGCCCAATACGGAGATTTTTAGCAGTAGACAGTGGTATAATAATGAAAATAATTTATTCGTTTTGGTACAGTGAAAAAAATCATACCTACTACTACAGTAGGTATCTATTTATTACGAAGTAAGAGTGAAAAGATTAACAAGTAATTGAGGCAATTAAGTAAAGCTATTTATCTACGTAAGACCGAAAGTGAGCGCAAAAATTTGTATTAATTTCGGCTTCAAATGAACGAATGTTTAGGAAACATCCGAACTAGACAGATATGAGGTACAAGACACAGGTTATAATTATCTCATTATATTTATAAGAAGTTTTACTTTTACAATTTCTTTGTCCCCAAAATGAAGACTGTAAAATGTTATGATGCTGTAAAAATTGCGTTACAAAATACTTGAATGCTCTCAAATCAATATACTACACTCTCTGTTACATTTAATTTTTTTCG
>LGAG01018921.1:636431-658878 GCA_001278395.1 Lerema accius
GTTCAACGGTTAGACCGTGAAGGAGGGACAAACATCCAAACATCCAAATATCCAAATATCCAAACATCTTTACAAACTTTCACATTTATAATATTAGTAGGATAGATATAGATTTATGTCACCTCAAACAAGAAGTTACAAAAGGTATGACATAATGCCTATTGGCATTGTTCCCTGGGCGGACGTGGGAAAGGCTGATGTAGATTTTAAAAAATTCTCGTAAAATTTTTGTTAAATTATTCTGGAAGCTCATAGAATGAAACCAGTAGGTAGGTAGATACAGGTATTTGTATTATAATAATAGGTATAATTAATACCTGAACTTAAAAATTAATAATTTTAATGCGGTAATTAAGATTACCGTATAAATTAAAAAATCATGCTTAATAATATTTATTACTTTATTTTTTATACTTAACCCCTTTGATTTGCAAAAAAATATTGTAATCTAAACGACTTCCTAATAGATCATATTATAAATGTATTTTATTAGGTTCCCGTTTTTTGATAATTACTTGTATATAAATTTTATATATTATAGATATCAGGTGCTTGACCTGTGCGATTGATTTACTACTAGGCCTATGTTGATGAAATATTCGAGTGTTATCAAAACATTTAGGACCCATTTGGAAGATAAGAGAGATATATACAAAGATAAGAGAAAATTATCTTTCGTGCCGCTATCACCAACTCGTATATATCCTTGACGCTTACTAAGTACCAGTCATATTTGGTGAAAGTAAATAAATAATCCGACGCCTATTCTTTGTTGATATTGTGAACTTAATACTGTTAGCTAGTTACGTTGTTTCTATTTTTAATTAGGACCCTTTAAATACATCACGTTTATTAAAATCTATCCCGCTGCTTAGTTTCAATGACAAACACACACTTACAGGGGGTTTTTAGATATAAAGATGATGATAATATTACTATCCTACTTTTATAACTACTTCTTAAAAGTAGGGCCTAAGAACTTTTGAGCCCTGTTAAAGGATTAATTGCATTTGGACAGCATAAACACTTTCGACATTTGGGTTGGCCACTAGCCCCTCCACCTAACCTCACTGAAAGGCTTGTACTGTATGCCCTCGGATTTTTCAATTATGAGGAAACTTATACTCAGCAATATGCTATTAATATGTTAAAGTCATCACTGAGCAATCGGGTCATAGTCCAAACGGCTACAAAATTACATACATGTGTCATGGAATTTAGTCTTAAAAATATAATTTATTTTAATAAAGATAGTGTAGAAAGCAGATACCTAATATTAATCATCTGATAAACCTACGGAAGTAGATAACAATTTGATAAGCTGCATTTATAATTTGGTATGCAATTATAATTTTATTATCTCTGTATGTATTTAGCGTTAAGATAATAATAATGATTATTATAATAATTATATTGATACGTTTCCAGGCGAAATAATAATATCAATTCTGCCGCTAATCGAGACCGAGGGGCTGCAAAAGGAGGCGATCTCAACATTGATGGAGAGTGCGCAGAACAAGATGCAACAGGAATTCTCTCGCGTGTCAGCCGAAACGCTGCCGAGACGTTTACACGAATAATTATGTAAGAGGTGAGTAAAGAAACTTTATAAATCTATGTAGACGTCAGTTATGCGTATATCTTGCATAGATATATCAATATGTGAAGGTTCGAATTTCAAAAAGAATAATGTAGGCATGTAAAGTCACGTCTATAAATTTCTGACCCCCCTCAAAAACCGGTGTCCAATTTAGCTGATATTTTGCTTGCATATACAATTGGTTGCTTTTGTATTTCTTATTCCATATTAGCCCAGTTTGAAAATTTCTAATTCCAATTTTAACAATATTTAATACTGAAAAGACTTTCGACCCTTTGGTACTTTAATGGTTACAGTGATGGTCTTATTTAATATATAATTTCTTTGTTTCAGGTACCTAATAAATTTACAAATAACATGGGGCTGTGATAAAATACAAATGTTTGTGGTACATATTTTTTGTCGTTGAACAAAACATGTAATATACACTTACTTATTATATTAAATAACAAAAGTTATATATTTTGGTGTTTAAATGAAACTTATATTTTTATTATCCTTTTTAATAAAAGATATAGACACACAAAAATACCGAAATATAGATCATAACATAAAAAGTATAGATAGACATCACATTGCATAAAATATACTGTATCACGACACTTTTTTATATAAGAATTCTTAAACATATAACTACACTTATAATCTAGGTTTATATGTCGATTAAAACATAATTACATCAATACACAGTACAATAATTTTCTAAATTAAATGAATTTCAACAATAATTTCGAATTTAATGGTTAACATAACAATTGTACAACAATGTATTAATATAAAGTATTCACATTGTTATAATAACTGATAGTCGATTGTTATACCTTGTCGAAAGAATTTAGGCGGATAAAAAAGAAAAAAACTTACATATTAATTTGTTAGTCTATTACAATTAAAGATTGATACGAAAAATATTTAAGCAAAAATACATAATATAAAGATAATATCTGCCCGGGATACCCGGCCCAGGTATTAGTGGTTTATATCAAACTAGCTTTTGCCCGCAGCTTCGCCCGCGGAGCATTGAAATACAAAAAAGACATGATTTTCACATTTAACGGTTTTGAATCTTCGAGGAAGCGTACATTAACTTTGCAGCTTTATATACTCCACATAAAATAATGTTTAAGTAATTTACCAATTATATAAATTAATTATCAGAGCTTATTATTAATAATCGAATAAAAACTTTTAAGTAATTCAAGTACTAGTGCTTAAAAAGGATGGTAGATATAATATGTCTTAAAAAAGAAGAGACTTTACACACGAATGTTTCCGTCGATACATAGACGCGTTTGAAGTGCGTTCTGCTTGCAGCTATGACGTCCTATACATACCATCGGTCAAAACGCACAGAGGTATCTTATTAAAAATACGCGTCATTACCACTTACAAAAAAAGTCATGTGTAAATGCCATAAGTAGATCTGTTTTACAATACAGTTACTTATACAGCGGAATATATACACATTTTGAAGCCCATAAACATTTGTGCTTAGAAATATTATTTTAGCTTTCACTTTTAAAATTAAATACTCAAATAAGGCGCTATAATATGGCATGTTAAATAATTATAAGTAAATATTGTTAATGACAGATACCTATGGCTATATTCTGTCCATTTATGTGAATACCAAGTGAGTCCTAATATTAACCACTGAAGTAAACAGTAATACTAACATTTTATAATTTTCTGCTTCGTAGTGTTAATTATTATTTTTCTAAACGTTGAAACGAGGTTAATTACGTGAAGTGAAGTAATTTGTGTAGATTTAGGTGCATATTAATAGTGATCATTGTGACAACTACAGCAGAACAATGGAAATTAATCAGTCAGAATAAATTTTGTATAATCAATCAATTAAAAATCATAATAAAATTTTATTAAATACTGGCCTCATTCATGTCTGTTGATTCACATAGAATGGATGACTATTCCACTGTTTAAAACGTATATAATAAAGAATAGACTGAAAATAATTCTTTGTCATGTTCTAAGATACTTTTTTCGAATACTGGCGTGAGAATAAATATGTTACTTCTTGTAATCTCATTTTTTATCCAATGGAGTAGTACATAATACGTTAAAAGATAAAAATAAGTAGATATTCAAATAGGCATAGATTAAAATATCCATAAAATATACTTAAGTCCGTAAAACCTAAACAAAATAGAGCTATAATTGATTATACAATAAATATCTAAAGTATAATTATACGAAATTAATTTGCAAATTAATAATTTTCTTTAAAGTAACTATTTGAAGAACATTGGTTTCGCCGATTAATAGTCCAATAACATTTTTAAATCTAAATAAGTAAATTATAGCGTCTTACTAACTAGTTTTTATGTTGCTTTTCAAATTATCATAACAGAAATTGAATTTAACAAAAGTCACTTTCAGGGACATTTACCTTGACAACATTCATTGCTTACATAAAACGTCACTACCGTTGGTTATTATACTGCTGGTTACTATTGGTAGACTTCATTATTCGAAAAAGAAAAATTTGCTAACACATAAAAAATATATTTATCAACAATTTTTTAAAATTATAATGACACTAGATCCTCATCAAAATGAACGAATGAAAGTCTCCAGTCAATTTTTTAACTCGTCCTATTTAGCAAGCAGTTTTATGAAAACCTTGTGCCGGAAATCACGTGATGAATGAATGATATTCTCACTTGTTCAGTAATTTTTAAGTGATTTCAAATAATGCTTTGGAAATTAAAGTTTAAGACAAGTTAAAAAAAACGGAATTTGTATGGATACGGAAAGTCTCTTTATTAAAGTTGATTTTGACCGTGTAATACCATGTAAATATTTTTAGGGATAAATTTGTCCACAAAATATTTGAGTTATTTTTACCACAAAATGATAAAAAATCTTTGTTGTTCCCAAATAAAGATTATTAAATTGCAAATATTTTAAAATCTTTGAATACCAAATCAATTATGAATTGTTCATATTTTCTTTGGTATTGAATATATGTCACATACATTCGTTATTCTGTGGTATTTAATTAAAGATTTTCCTCGGTAATTTGTTTTAAGAATGCGAGATATGAAAATGTTTCAAAACTCATTATATGCAAGGACATGCCCTCACTGAAAGTGAAATTAGATTGAATTATGTAAGCGGTAACTTAACATATAATTGAAATGCTACACAAACATTCAAGAAAGACAATAGTTTTGTATTCGAGTCATTGAAAGTTGCATCACTTTCGATACATTGCTCTCAGTACTATAATAGTATGACTGTATGAGTAATATTATACAACTGATTTCGTACCTACTAATTAAAGATTACTCTGTCGATTTGAGGTTTACTTCCAGTTTTTATTTCATATTTTTATTGCTATTATATTATGTATTTATATGTATACATATATCGTGAACTTGCGTAACTTTTTATTTGAAATAAAAAATTTGAATTAATTATGGCATCAAATGTTTTCAGTCATAAATTATAATGTTTTAATTTCAATAAAAGACAACTCATAAAAAATATAGCACAATAATATTGCACGAATGTCACAGCACGAATACTATAACAATATAATTAAAAACTAAACGACTCGTACATTTTTAACTTTGGTTATTTTTCTGTTTATTTTCGAATTTTTCATAAAATACAATTATATGAAATCGTAAGAATATTTTTTAATGCTTATAGTACAATGAAATTGATGCTTTGATCTAAAATAAATCCTTTTAACCTAATTTGTGAACATTGATTTTATTTGAAACTTAATTAAGTATTTTATTTAAACTCAGTCTATAACTACTTTAATACATTCCCGGACTGCAGTAGAACCACCTTACGTTTTTAAATGATATTTTAATAACATTATCTTCCTATTTACGGTTTTAATAGATCCGGGATTTAGATCCAGTTACCATGCATTTTTTTGCCTAAATAGAAATACCTAGTACATTATAATGTTAGTGTAAATATTAATAATGAAGTCCGAGATGTATTTGATAGATTTTAGGAATATCATTCTACAAAAAACTAAACTAAATTGGGCAAGATAGAGTGTGACCTTAAAATACTATAAAAAGATGTTCTAAGTAGTAATTTTTTTTTTGGAATTTATATAAAATACATTGGGTATAGAAGAATACAAATAATTGTGTATATTACACACCAAAATGCTAGATATACGATAATTATGTAGACGATATACTACAGGAACATTTATCTTACAAATTGTTGATCTTTTAATCTTTAAATTGGTAACATACAATGTAGTACATTAATTTTGTGACTCATTTTTTACCCGACTGCGCTAGAATGAGGGCAATGTTTTTCGAGCGTATGTATGTCTATTTCTATGGCACGCTCAAACTGACGGATTTTAACACATGGCTTTTAATAGATTCATTGCCAGTGTGGAAGTGACACAGGCTATATATTTTTTAATATGATGCCCCTCCAAATTTTAGCAGTCGCGTTTTTTGGTTTATTTATTAATTACTGCTAATAGTTTTAAAATAATTAGTGATTGCACATGCGTTGCAATGTATTTTCACAATATTTTAGTGTCCAAAAATCACATTTCTAATACATTTGATTAAGATATGCATAACAATATGCAAGTTATTATAATTCAGCTCAAAAATAATATCTAAAATATTTTAGTCAGTTGATTATCACATTGGATTATGATTTAATTTATATCAATATCATAGACAGGGAATACTCTAAACAAAATATAATGTTATTTTTTTTACTTCTATGTGAAATAAAGCAACTGAAACATGGTTATTGCTTATTTAGTCTTATGAGTGAAATATATTTTTTTTGTCACTTTTGTAGAGTACTGATAAATAGAAATATTGATCATTTTGATAAATATTTTCATGAACAATTTTGTCAAATAAACCTTCACATTTTATAGCAAAAAATATGGCATGTGAGTGTCTATCATTCGTCTAACGCAGTAGTTCTTAACCATTTAGAAATTATGGACCATTTGAGGAATTTTTTGTTACCAAAGACCAACAACTAAATATTTCAACGTATTTCTTTTTTGGCAAAACATTAGTATATATTTTTTTAAAGAAAATACGATTATTTTCGAATATTACTATCACTGAGTGGTATAACATCCATTTTATTTTAAAAAGCCACATCATAATTACAACTATACTAAGCCGAGTTAGGTCGGTAGCAGTAAATATTTTTAGGATGTTTTCGGGGACCACAGGTTAAGAACCACTGGTCTGAAGTATTCTTTGTCTATATTAAAAGAAATAAATTTACCGAACATTGGCAATATCATCAGTCTGAATAGCGAGTGGGTAGTTAGGCGGTAGGGCGCTTAAGACCTCCTTGGAGAGTTCCTTATATGTTAGATCCATTATATTCCTCACTTTAGTAATGAGATCCGGTACATCTTCCATAGTCAGCCCTCTAGTCGGTATTGGGTCTAAGCACTGAATAATTGCGTGACCTGCGAATTAAAAAATAAGGTTATTAAATAAATTTTTCGTAATTACGTAATTATGCGTACCTACTCCTTTCTTCCGGTTTTTATAACTTTTAATGGTATTTATTACGATGCTCATGAAACGAACGAATTAGGTTTAACTGTCGTGTTAACTGAACAATAAGTAAAAGGCGAAAAATGTCTTTCACGTATAATAAAATTACCAAAAATCAGTAAATTACACTATTGTTGGACGATACTGATATTTTAAAAAAATACAATAATGTTAATGTAACAGTATAATAAAGCTTACCTTTATTGAAAATGTATTTTTTCCTATTGATAAAATAGTAAGGGGAGAACACGACTGGTATGATAGGTACTTGAGCGGCGACAGCTATGTTGAAGGCGCCTTTCTTAAAAGGCAGTAGTGTTGTAAAATTTTTATTCCTCGTACCTTCTGGAAATATCCAGATTTTCACCTGGAATTGTAATTTCAATATTATAATATTAAATCACTTACCTTACTGGCTTTACTAAATACTAAAATACTGTGTAGTTACACGTCTTATTTTTTTGAATTTTGGTCTGAACACTGATTCTATTTTTTTTCGGTCTGAAACCTGTAGTAATAAATTTCATAATTCTAAATCAAATTTAAAGAGAACGCATGGATAATAATCACGAACATAATAAATATAGATTTTAATGATTACAGCGCTATTAATGTCGTGGATTTATGGATTTATTTTGAATATTCAAGGCGCTATTAGAATACAATAGCATTACTTAATTCCCTACTATTTTTTGCCTTTTACAAGATGCTTCTTGATAAGTAGCTCTACCAAAAATAATTCTATTAAAAATGGTCACCCCAAATTTTTTCCTTAAAAATCTGTTTTTGTCTCAACTTCATTATATTTTTTTTAAATGTCAGAATAAAAAGATGAGATAAAAATTGGAGGTCGGGAATATCTGATGCAGAACAACGTCTGCCAGTTTTTTAAGAATTGTTCATATACTTAATATGATATACAATTATTCCTTATTTCCTTTTTAAGATTCGTAACATTAAAATAGAGATAAATTTTAATAAGTCTGGTGTTAAAAAATACCTTAAATTAACTATTCATAGCAGTAAAAAAACAAACCATTTTAATTGAGTATCAGTAAGTAAAAAATATAATATAGCACACTGTATAATGTACTTACATGAACCATTAACAAATAACTAGCATCTTAAATTAGGTTTTATTCATCAAGGTTATTAAGGTTTAACCAAAATTAAGTCAAAACTCACTACATTGGCCTAATTGCTTCCATTGTTCCTCATATTACGAGTAACTCAAATTTCGAGTATTCAACTTATTAATTGTGAAGTCATACGAATTGTTATTACTAATAGTTATTACTAATTACTTATGACTGTCAGTCTTCTGTGATTGAGAAGTTTAGGTCAAGGTTTTATTTACCTTGAAGGAGTCTCCGCTAGAGAAAAAATTTTGGTGAGATTTTTCGAGAACTTTCTACATGTTTTTAACTTCGGAGGCCACAAGAATTGTAATATGGATGTCGGTAAATAATACTACTATTTAACTTAATCAGGAAATGTTTCGAGGCGAATATTTACGAACATACTAATATCAATAACATAACAATATTAATATCCATACAAATAAAACCTAACTTATATTTTTTCGTCCTTATTTTTCACAAAAATATAAATGAACTGCTCACTTTTCCTCCTACTTACAAAAATCATAATACATATGAAATTGGCACAAGAATATTGACGGATAACTAGTCGATTCGGTACAAACTTATCGTTACCATCAATATAATTTGCGCAAATCATTGATTTGGGATTAAAATTCGAATAATCGAAACGTTTACAGCCATCAAGAAGTCGATATATTCCTGTCGAGTACGAGCTATTAAAGAAGCTTACGTGCATAACTCAATTAAAGACATATTCATAATTCATAATCATAGTAACATGTTTACAATATACAAACCTTGTTCTTGACCATGACTTCAGAAGTGACATTGAGTTGTTTGTAGGCATCCTTGGAGTTGTTCCGATCGATGAACACAACCCCCGCGAGGTAAGCTGCCAGACCAAATGGCCAAACGTAGAAAATCTCTTTCCGCGCAACCGCTGTCATTTTACCAGCAACATTCCAAATGTTAAATAACCCTGGAATTAATGGTTAATTGAAACTTGTAACGGATCATCATTATTGCAACCCATAACTGTCCCACTGCAGGGCTCGGGTCTCCTCTCACAGTGTGTAGTGCGGATTGGCGGACTTCACACACCTTTGAGAACTTTATGGAGAACTCTCAGGTGTGTAGGTTTCCTCACGATGTTTTTTTTCACCGTAGCAAATGATAATTAGTATGTAATACGCAATGGATGCCTCTATTTAATTAGTTCAGTTAAGTTACCCGTCTTGTGGTTTAGCGTGACTTAGACGGGCCCTAAATCAATAGTTATTGGAAATACCCCAAGGAGAACTTTGGGGGCCCCAACGAAGTTATATGACTTTATATGTATACCCATTTCATAAGAGTTTTTTCTCGGGAAGTACGGCCTAAGAGTTATAGATACTATATTATACAAATTTTTACTCAGATACGCTAAGGACTCTTGTAAAGCCGGGAACCCCTTATCATTGTACGTATTAATATTTATTATGATTGCTTTCATAAACAATGGCAAAGTAACTTCATAGCTTTGACTTGGTGATAAAGTCAAAACGTCATTACAGCATGTTGACTAGAATAATACTCGTACAAAATACATTCATTCAATTTTGTATCAAAATATTTTCATATGAAACCGTTGATTACCAGGGTTTTAAATTTGAAGTTAAAGCAACAAGAAGCATTATTAAGAAGTAATCATATTTATATCTATTTTATTATTCAACTCAATAATTTATCAATAGTAGTAGTCGTGGTCAAATTATATTTCCTAGTCGAGCTTTTCTGAACTAGACTTGAGAGACATTCTTTTACTGATTTTCTGAACGCATCATATCCCCACCTATTATTATGTTCCTATCCAATATCCTAATACCTGGGGGTAGAAGAAAGAAATAACGCGTTTCCAGTTCTGCTGTCAACCGCCGAGTAATCAGGTCGAGCTACATTTGTTCCCTTCGACATAACTCAAAGTTCAGCAAAATTAAGCCGAAAATCAAAAACCCAGTGTCATCGTGCAGTGCGAGTGATACAAACATTTCAGCTAATCATCATATTATTATGGTGGATATCGAAGAATCAGAGTGTGCGCGCGTACCCAACATCTCTGCGCGGAATCGGCGAACCAGGTATTCCTTTTTCCTGAATTCTTTGTTTTATCCAACAAGACTATAGACAGGTGACGTTGACGGATATGACGAAAAATAAGGTTCTTAATTTTATAGGAACCTTCGGGAACAATTTATCTTTTACACAAATAACTACCCCAGCTTGGTATCTAAGGCCACTCACTCGCTACGATACTGACTTGTCAAAATAACACTAGCAATGAATAATTACAATCATAATTTTAAGGTTTTTACTGTATTCAACTAGGTACTTATTCTAATAAAAATACTTCGTGGATTAATTCAATAACCTCCAAAGAGTTTAATGAATATACGGATTTTATCTGTTTATTAAAAATTTGCAAGGCTCATGAATTAAAGGTTACTTTGTTGAGGTTAAACCATGGTTCTTGGGAGAAATAAATACATTTTACAAGTTATGCTAACACTTAAAATTCAAACGAATCGATCTTGTAGTTTGAATAAAGTCTATAATGATTAAATGAATTTGCAATTGTATAATCACAATCAACACTAAGTATTCATGTTAAGCGAAAGAGTGAGGAGCGAGTTTGAATAACTTCGTACTTTTCACCTCCAACTACATCAGTGTCAATTTTGGCTCCTCAGACCAAAATACATATGTATAGACTCAGTCTCCAGAACAAACAAGTGAAGTATTTTTTTTCTTTTTGAAGTGAGAACTTTTTTTGTATCGTGATAACTTGAAAGGTCATAAAACAGAAAATCTGTCTATTTTACGTTATAATTTTAAATTGATTATTTTAATAATATAGAACCAATACTATAAGTATGTCAGTTTGGTTCGGTAAAATTTTGAGGGGTGACTAAGAATTAATGAGATACAACTAGAGAGAACCAATGTTAAAGGACCGGATCAGTAAAAGTGACGCCCAGTATGCCTTCCTTAAACTTGTATCACGGATTGTAATGCAAGCAAGCAAAGTTACAAAATCTGACCCTACAAAACCTCAGACGCAGGGCATTACAATGTAAATTGTAAATTACAACCAAAATGTGCTCGTGGTTGCGTGACTACTAGGGACCTTTGCATACGACGTTCTATTTACGTCTGTGTCGATACAACCACGTACCGTTCCAAAATGCGCTGAGAACGCGCATATAAAAAACGCGCGTTGATCGCGCTTTAAAAAAATACCTTCTCAATGGTTTAGCTCTTGCTAAAAGCGCTTCAATAGAAAATTTGGCTTGACAAGGAACGTGTATGTCTGTCATCAATTTACGACATACACTTCGTTAGCTTGCTAAACACCCACTGAGTATTTTATAAATGCGTAGTTCGTTTGACCTCTTGAGTTTCTGCCCAGGTAATAATAAAAAGATTATAATGCGCAGACCCCGTAATGAGCGCGGAGGCGTAGGAAGCTCTGGTTCATATCGTTAATGACGTCAGGTCGGAGGACTTTGTTACAATCTCGGACAATTCTGTTATTTCGTCTCAATTTTATCGTAAGCTGTCTCCTTGACATCTTAGTGGACTTCGGATTACAAAGTATACACAACATGCACGTTTTACATTAAATTGAGGTTGATGGGAAAGTTTGAATTACTGATTGGAATAAAATGCATAAGTAGGTATTTGAGCATTTTCAGCATAAACATCGTTAGCAATGTGCGCAAGCTTTCGTCTTTAAATAGGTCATATTCTATACAACGCTCGCTACACACTTCAAATCTAAGAGGGAGGAACAGTTTCCATTGATAATTTGGGCACAGACAAAGACCAAAAACTATAGGTATGTATAGACTCAGTCTCCGATACAAAACGTAGTCAAAAAAACTAGGTTAATAAGAAAATTAACAAAATGATAACATCTCCCGGTGGATTTCTCGGCAGATTGTGCTCGGTAACGTACGTCAGACCGTAAAAAAACACACGTGGTGAAGTGACGTTCAAAAATTTGTCTTCAATATAAAGTGGGAAGAGGATTATAATATTTGTAGGTTTTAGTAATGGGCGTTATACAAAGTTAATTACACACGACACAATTTGAACAATAATAGAGACTTATTAATCGACAATAATTAATAGTTAACACAACATAACAACATCGCAGTTAAATACTATATTTATGATTGTATAATTTGAATTAGCGTCACCTTTTATCACAGTTTAAAACAATTTCCACCATAACAATTTTTTTTTAGGTTTTATTAATAGATAGTATTTAAAACAGTATTTAACATTTGATTTAAAAAAAATTTGGGACTTAAAAAAAAACTTGACAAAATAGTTAACTAACGCGATAACAGACTCAGACTATAGTATAGAAAATTGAAAAAGGTAGTTATAGAGCTGTTTTAAAGCAATGCAATCGTGTGCATTTTTTGTACCCTCCAAATTAAAAGTTTCACATGAAAGTCAAATAAATGACAAACGTTTACCCTTGTACGATCATTATTAACGCGAACTTACAAACGGCCAAAATACGACAAACATTTCAAAGTTCAGGTGTCTGAATTTTTCGAGAACCTTTTAACAGTCCTTATGATGTAATAATCTAAACAACAAAGTAATTAAGCTCAAAGGATTAAAAAAATATTGTTTACAATCGATTGATAACAAGTTTTACAGTCGTCGAAGCTAAGTTTTTTTATGGATTTTTTTCCACAATATACAATTTTGACAAAAAAATCCTAGTAAATATGCCTGATACATAAGCTGCACACCAACCTAATTCCTACTTACAATGTGATTTTACATACAGAATTTTTTGCACAAAACATAATAAGTTGATACTAAACAACTGCATCATTATAAAAGATAAAGTATAATCGTCTTAACTTTGTAAACAACATAAAAACTTATTATTGTAATAATTTACGTATTTTTTAGTCTATTGCAAGGTCTGGAGAACATACAAAAACACCTCCTTATCCATATTATAGGCACACCTTTACATGCCCAGGGAAGTTTCAGTGCATAGAAATACAACTTACAATGGTAGTATTTGGTTACAATAAAGAGTATTTCCGCCCTCCCCCCCCTTTCTTAAAAGGCATCAATAGACTTACCTAGGACATCAATAGATGATTGGTGGTTAGATACAATCACTGCTCCTCTGTCCTCTGCCAATACTTTCCCATTCCTTAAATGCCATTTAACTTCTATTATCTTTGTTACATTCTTTATAATCTGTGTAGGGACTCTGAAAATTTAAAATATATAAATTGCAGATGCATAATACCTAAAACTAAAATGATAATGTAAAATATCTATGAAACTGTAATTTTAGGAATAAAGAAAAATTTGTATTACAAATATTTATTGATGGGTGATAATTCGAAAATTAAATACATTTTAATATATTATATTATGTTAAATGAATATTTGTTCACAGAAAACATTTAAGTTGTTATTATAAGCACTCAGTTATTTTCAATTTAACTTAATTTCATGTTCAATAACATACGGGTATGTTCAATAAATGAACCTCAATAAACTTTAAGTAATGTGTACAAGTCAGTTATCTCTACAGACACAGTATAAATCAAAGTTATTTCCTGCCATCACTACACTATCTTTCAAAGTTCGCAAATAGATTTTAATATGGTTTTCAAAAACAGACAGTGAGCAAACAGACTTGTATAATTATAGTAAATGATAGTGAGAATTTCAACATTATTTTGTGATTAGGAATTGAAAGGAAAAATATTTCTACTAAACACATTTTAATGAAGTTTGGCAGTTATACAGCCCATCATATAGATTGTAAGATCATCTTGAAAATAAACTCTTGGGATTAATAATTTTTCTTTTTCATATTATTCCAGTATTTGTTACGATGGCTTACTAGAAAATTGTAACCAAAAGACAATAAAACCAGGCTACATTAAGACTTACCAATTATACTCAAACAAGAATAAGGTCTATTTCTTTGGACTTGAAATAGCACACTAGATTTTTACAGATTATAGTTTCGCAGTACATAGTGTATAGGAGTAATGGACAGAAAAATGTAAGTTTTCTTCGAAAAAGTATAACATGATGTTGTATTCTCGAATTTAAATAACAATATTTTAATAGTATCAGAAAACAGTCATAGACTAATTTCTAATGGAGGAAATGTTATATGGTTGCTTGAGTTAGATTACATAAACAATTAACAGCATTTGTGTCTAGTCAAGTGTAACAAGTCCGTTGTTGCTAGCAAAATGTATCCATGTTAGTTTTACACACAAACATAAGAATACTTCAGTAGAAAAATATTACTAACTCAAAATAAACTAAACAAGATAATGTTGACCAATAGCATTATGTTAAGTAGGTGGTCTCAATGATTACAAAGTTATGATGATTAAAAATTATGTTTAATTAGGTAAATTTATACAACAGGTAGGTCTCACTTATGTCAGAAATTCGCATATTTTTTAAAATATAGACGCCATGTACGCTACGTAAATGATATATTTTTAAGATAATCATATTTTGGTACATAGTCAAGTGCAGTTAAAAGATTATAATATGTGTAATGTATTGAGCATAAGTACTTACAGGATATTCTTGACGTTCCTGGGATTAAACACGAAAAACGGTATTGAAATTAATCCAATAATCGACGTCCAAATGTAAAAGATGAGAAATTTTGATTGAAATTTTACATAATTGGGAGTCTCCGAAAACAACTGTTTGAGGACGTAAGTTGTTAAACATATCATTAAAATATAAACGATTTTGTCCCACATATTTTAAATCCAATTTGAGCCAATAAATTTGAAGATGCGCTTTTTTAACACTCGGATCAATTAAAAATACAAATGCTTTTAAACACAATTTTCTTGCTCGCTACATAGATGCAAATATGAATGTACGTTGATTGTTGATATGATGTTTTTATTGAATCGCTTCACTATCTTTATTTATATTTCCTTTTAATTCAAAAATATTATAAAGATTGACAACAATGGTAATGTAAGCAAAGCAACCGCAGTCGAATGACAATAAAACCACCTGTGCACCAACCAAAACTGACTAAACTAAACTTAAAACAACGGATTAACTTGATGTTAAATTGTTAATGATGGAAATAAAGAAAGAAACAGACTTACAATCAATGCTATATGAAAGAAGATAAGTGTGAAGGAGATAGTTATAGTTCACTCATCGCGTTATGTGATTTTGTTGTTAGTGTCAGAAATGTCAGAATGTTTTATCGTATTTTGTCCCATAGACAAAACAATTAAGGGTAGAGTACACATATCAGCTTTGTCAAATACATCGATGTGCTTGCATCTCTGGAGTTGGGACACCAAATTAGTTTGTATGCCAAGATCGGATGCTAATTAATGAGTGTGTTAGGGTATATGAAGTTTGAACTTATGCTGACCACGCATAGGCGTCAGGGACATGCATGACGATTCATTCCTGACTTAATAAGTCTGCAACACCACTTTGCTTGTACCATAGAGTAATAAGGTAAGTCTTGTGAGGTCCTATTCTAGCCCATGTTTACGAAGTACCGTACCTATTTTCTAATCTGTGACCATGTTCTAGTCACAGGTCCAGGTCCTAGTTTAACTACATACGGACCTGAGTACATTTTTAGTCTAGTCTAGGCTAAGGACACATAAAACGGAGGAGGTTCTCTCTCCATTCGGATGATGATAAGTAAACAAGACTGCAGATTTTTTAGTTTATAGAAGACGAACCTTTCAAAACGTGAAGTGTTCATTTTCTTTTTCTGTTATTACATTAGGACGGTGGTTACGCTATTACAGACGAACGGTCCTGTGGGGTGTTGTAATTAAAAAACACCAAATACTTTATTTTTTTTTTATTAGTAAAATATTTTTTTTGGAGTGTTGACTACTCCTGCAGTTTGGTAGGTATCTACTTATAAATAGACTTAAATTTATTTGTAAATAATATAAACATTTTTATTATTATATTTAATTGACTATAACAATCATAAAAGTTTTTAAAAAGATATAAGAGAGACCAAGTAAAACATTTTTAAAGACAGCTATTTATTACCCTACAGTTGTATGGGGATAGTCGGACGGTAGATCGCTAAGAACTTCTTTTGCGAGTTCTTTATACTTGCTCTCCATAAGATTCCTAACTCGGTCCATTAGCTCAGGTACATCGTCTCTACTGAGTCCTTTCGTTGGTATTTCATCCAGGCATTGTATCACCACATGTCCTATAAAAATCAATTTTGTAGATAGTACCGAGCATCATTTTAATATTAGTAATAACACAGATTTTGGCATAATGTAGGTAATGAAATTACTAATATCTGCGTATACCTATTTTTTGTTAAGTAGGTGTAGATGCGTACGTTTTTCATACGAATAGTGGCAGAATAGCTGGAACAAATCCTACATATAGCCAACGGAAAAGTTATTAAAAGAGGTCAATCGGTCAGGGCGTACGGAGAGGGATTAGTTATATCCTGAAACTCTAACTGCATTCTACTTCTGAGAACTGTATTAATTTTGGTATTAAATTCTATTAATAAAATAAAGTTTGAGCAGTAATCAAGTAAAGATAGGATACCTTTGTTGAATATACTCTTCTTTGCATTGATGAAATAGTAAGGAGAGAACACAACTGGTATGACGGGCACTTGTGCAGCGACTGCCATAGCAAATGCCCCTTTCTTGAACGACAATAACTTTGTGTAGTCTTTGTTTCTTGTTCCTTCAGGGAATAGCCATATTTTGGTCTGTACAAACAAACAATTCTTTTTTTAAACAAGGAAGGACAAAGTGTGGACTAAACAAAAAGCTAAATTTTAATTTACGTTTGAGGATTTTTTGTAGAAATTCAATTGATGTTTCACTAGGCTGTCGAGAAAGCGGTGAGTACCTACGAGTTTTTTAAAATATTGTACGGAGCCGTTTAATGATGAAATCTAAAACCTTTCAGATAAGCGAGAAAAATTAAGTATTATGTCGTTACAAATAACTCTCATACATGAAACTTGATAATGTAGGAAATTATCATTGTAAGAATGTCGTTTAAAAGTGCTGAAAGACGAGTTAAAGTCACAATAGAAATTCTGCAATTCTGTTCACGTAACAATGTAACATGCGGTAGACGTCTTGTCGTTTTCTAGATAGACATAAGGGAGCATGTCTCGAGTACAAAATTTGCACGCTTTATGATTTGAGTTCTAGTTTGAATAGATCCAAATGCTTCAACTTTGTATAATTGAAGCAACTATTCCTCAAGTACTGCCTTATATAAATACGTTATAAATTGTAGGTAAGTTAAGAAAGGTGCTCATAATTTGGCTGATAGCAAATCAAGAAAATTCCGTCAATCGTCGAGTTATAAATCGAGTTTTTACAATAAAGATTAAATCTGTTACATTGTTAGAGACGTCTAGAACAAACATGGCACTTCTATTAAAAATAATCAACGTTATATTCGTTTTTACTTTAATACGTACCTACCTTATTCTTTACCATAACTTCTGATGTTATTTTAAGTTGTTCATATGCGCCTTTTGCGTCCTTCCTATCAATGAACACAACGCCTGCTAAGTAAGCTGCCAGTCCAAATGGCCAAACGTAGAAGACCTCTTTTTTGGCTATTACGGACATTTTATCCACTACTTCCCAAATGTTGAACATTCCTGCAATTAATACAACAATAACCCTTAAAGAAATAGGTAGGTATTTGATAAAGTTATAGTTACGTTCTTAAGTTTTTTTACTAAAATTGCTGACAAAAGAGATAGGTAGCCACTTGATGGCAAGTGGTCACCGTTGCCTGTTATCATTACTAAAGATAACAACATAACGTTGATACGTTTTTGGTTAAGATAAAACAGGGAAACCTTTTTTCTAGACACGAGTAGCTACTTGAAACTGTAACCTATATACTCACTGAACATTGTAGGTAGGGATAGGCATAATTGTATCCATAGTTATCAGGTATATTAGGTAGTACAGAGGTTCATAACTTTCGATAAGGACGAGTGGGATAACTACTTGTTCACTAAGGATGCAATGATTAAGACCATATGAAATTTAGTTGGTAGAGGCAGAGAGGTAGGCCTTATCTACAGTAAACTTGTCCTATTTAGCACGCAGTTTTACGTGCACCTTGGAACGAAAATCATACATTTCCATGTTATTCACAGTATTCCAGTAATGTTTAAGTGATTTTATTACTTAATATGCTTAAATATTCCCAAAAACTGATTTAAAATTGAATGTTATAGTTTTAAAAACATGACAAATTAAAGAAATGGACTATAGCGCGAGAGATGTCGCGTTTTCACGAGAAAGTGTGATCACCCGTCCTGGCTATCCAGTATATTAGTATATCATCTATGTGGCTATCGATAAGGCAAATGACCTCGGGCGTAGATGTTTGTCATTTGTAGGTCTATGTCACACAAACAGAATATTGCGAACGTGTGTGGGTGTTTATTACGTAGGAATAAGAATAAAAATCCCAAACTCAATTCAAAAATCAAATTCAGTTTCAGAATGTTTAGGTACCTAATATGTCGAGCGAGGATTGATGGTTTGAAACAATAACGGCTCCTCGGTCTGCAGCCAATATTTCGCCATTTCTTAATTCCCATTTTAAATTGTAAATCTTTGTGATGTGCTTTAGTATTCTCGCACCTGTACTGAAAAAAACATTGTCGCTCAGTTAAATTACAATAAAATGTGATAGATATGGGAGAGAGAAGAGAATATAGGAGAGAGGAGAGTAGGATAATTATATTATTTAACGATATCAGAGAAAAATAGGGGGTTAATTAGCCAAATAATTCAGCGTTAAATGGTCAGAACGAAGATAACAATGATTATAAATATGTAGATACGTTTAACATGATATCTAAGGTGTGTGTTACGTTTTAAAATACAAGATTAGATCTGTATCCTCTTTGTTGTACAAAATTAGCTATCTTTATGAAACAAGGTTATCAGGCATTCTTATTGGATTAAAGTTGATTATACATGCGTAGATTGGTAGTTTTCTTACGTCACTGTACTACGTAATGCGGAATTTATTGGATTGTAAGCAGTATAAAGGTATATTTCCTTCCTGTGTTCCTTCATACGAGTACACGAACTATCTCATGTGCTGTGGTTTTCACTACCCATGGTTGTGGATTACGCGTAGGTATTCAAGTAAGCAGTTAGTTAAACCCTTATTTGCTGGTTGAATTAAAGCTAATTCTAGGATTAGGTACTTCATGCGTAAATTCAGATCATCTGTGTATAAAGAGATTTTTATTAAATAGGACTGTAAGGATATTTTTATTATTATAGCCTTCACCGTAGGCTCTACGCGTTGACGATGTCACTTGCCATCTTGTTAATAATAATTAGGCTACTCCCATAACTGTGAAATGACGATGACACTTGCCTATTTGTTAATAATAACTGGACTACACCCATAGCGGCGAAAAAGTAGTGTCGTAAAATGTGTCGGACTTAATCTAAGGGAACCTCCATTTCTCTATTTTGAGGATGTTGTACCTAATCCAGGACTTGGTTTGTGTATTTAGTTAAGTTTTATTCAAAGTTCTACCGTTGATTGCGACCTACATTTAACCATTGAGACCGATTTAGTCATAAATTTAAACGTCCAAAACATCCTAGAAGTTCAATAGCCTAAAATATATAACTTACATAGCATTCAACATTATTTATAATTTAAATTTATACGTAGGTAGAGATACCTTTGCTAGATGCGAAGGTACATTAAGGATGCGCGTCAGTCCCTAATTAAACTAAGTTTCAGTATTCAGCACGTCTCATTTACCACGTGGATCGGAATATTAATTAACCAAGTGATTAATCTAATAAATTCAGTTAACCACTGACTGAACTTAGTTTCTGTTAGTAATTGCAATTACGTAGATACCTAGCTATTCAATAATTACTAAAACAAAAACCGTCAATGGGGTTTTAGGAGCTCTATCCAGAGTAATTGAGTCGAAACCGATTTATATGATTTAAGACACAGCGTCGAGGAGTCTACTATTATAACATGGCATATTTCTTTGTAATTTTTATCGATAAAGCGCTGTGTCTTATCACATCATCGAGGAGAAGAAACGGCGAAAATATATAATATCCTTATCTAGCGAAAATATATGTTCTGATTTAATTAAAATAATTCCCACGCGTTTACAAAATAAACTTTTTATCACCGCGTAATTGGATACCTATTATTCCAGGACTCCAGGAGTCATTATAATATTCCATCTTTTGGGTTTGTCAGCTATCGGTGTAAAATACGAATAAAAATAAAGCCTGCTTTCCAGCCCTAGCTCTGTGATATCTATGTCGTATTCGAATAGCTTGTGATTAATTAGGATAGGCTATAACTTTGAGTAGGTATTAATTGGAAGTAGGAGATCACAGCTAATGGATATGTGCGTTTATCGCAGACAACGTCAATCATGTAGACGGCGAGGTCATTCCATTAAGTATTGATTCGAAGCTGACTGAAATCGCTGAAGCTTTGTCGAATTTTCGAACAGATTGATTCTAGAAAATAGCGTAAAGGGCTTATACTAAATCGTTTTACGCGAGTAGAACAGACGGAGGGAAATAATTTTCGAACTAATGTAGGTACTAGACGACGCCCGTGGCTTCGCCCGCGGAAAAGTAAATAAAAAAATATTGGATGTATCCCATGAGAACCTATAATCGGGATGAAATCTATCCTATGTCCTATTCCTGGATGCAGACTATCTGTGTACCAAACAGCTTAATCTGTTCCACGGTTCGAGCGTGGAGGACATACAAACATCCAAATATCCAAACATCTTTATAAACTTCCACATTTATAACATAAGTAGGAAGTAGGATAGTAGGATTATTCTTTGGCAAGCGCTATCGCCCAAACGACTTCTCGGATTTAAGCAAGAGGTGTCATTGGATTCGTTTCCAATCGAAGAGACATAGGTAATTACACAATATAGACACAAAGCCTTCTATTTTTGACAGTAGGGTTTTTTTATATTAAGGATTAGTTAGGTACTAGTTTATCATGAAGCAGATTCACGCTATTTGTGTATAGCTATCGAGCGCGTGCAACTGCTTGAAACTATGGCCAGTAATTCTATTCAATCGACTGTTCCAAGCTGATCTTTTAAGGCGGTTGGACCACACGCAACTGTTTCAAGCTGTTGGCACCGACTGCTTCAGACAGTCCCTTTTTGGCTAGGCATTTTGTTGAACCGACTGTTTCAAGCTTCTCGTATATGGCGATAGGATAACACGCAACTGTTTTAAGCTGTTGGCACCCACTGCTTTGAACAGTCCGTCTACGGCCAGCTATTCTATTAAACTGACTGTTTCAAGCAGTTCGTATATGGCGGTTGGACAACACACAACTAGTTCAATCGGCCGGCGCTAACTGCCTCAAGTTATTTGTATAAGGACTGACATACAGAAAATATTTCGACTTTTCGCACTTTGTTCGGAACTAAAATACCTAGTAACAGGTAGTTTAATTACAAAGATATGACATGATTCTCTGTCACATTAATTTCATTGTATAAGATTGATGGCTTCAAAATTATCAGATGATAAAAACAACAAATTCCGTTGATGATATTATTATGATAGATACAGTGAAAGAATAAAAGATAAATAGATTCTTACAAAGATTTCATAGCATTAATTTAAGTAACGATTTTATTTTGTAATACGAAGTCACATACCAATGAAAAATTAGGCTTAGTATTTGAACTCCTTCATTCTCTCGTACTTATACTAAAAAATATAAAAAAAATTTAAACCAACTAAAGATTGAAGTCGTTAACGATAGATACACAGGCACCGACTGGAAAAAGTTGTAGCTTCTTAAACAGTTACTTCAATCTTTTCAGTTAACTTCCTTGAAGTTAGTTAATTTTTAAAACTTTGTTATTCTATAAGATTTCTTTTATTACAAAAACAATAACTTACGTTGCATTCCGCACACTTTTTGGCCTTAAAAGAAACAAAGGCCATATAACGAACGCAAGACAGGACCCTAAGAAGTAAAATAAGGCAAAACTGCCATAAAATTTTAATTTGTTTGGTTCACTTGAGGTTACTTTTCTGAATATATATCCACCGACTGTC
>LGAG01018921.1:662643-679129 GCA_001278395.1 Lerema accius
CCTCGGCTGCATTAAAAATCAAAATTATCATTAAAATCTGTTAAAGAGTTCACTTTACTATAAATTACATATATGTCGAAAACAGACCCCGCCCCCCAATAGTATTAGCCCAGGGCCTCATCAAGTCACGATGCGCCCCTGCATCTATGGCAAGAGTAAAGGAGAATTAATTGCGGATTAGTGGTTGCTAATAATAAGTATTGAAAAATCGCATAGTACATGAAAACTACATTCATCAGTCTGCACTGGAATATCACGGAGCAGTAAGTTCTAAAACCTCTCAGTTACGAGGAGAAACTTGTACTGCAGTACCGCTAATATTTGGAAACAACACATTTAGGTTGTACTTACCTACTAATGGTAACAACTACGTCTGCTCTAGTATTTATACAACAGTTAAAAGTTCGTTGTCAAAGTCACTATCATAAGTTGATAAAACTATGACTATTGAATAGCCAATTTATGAATAGTATAAACATTAAATTAAATATACTATGATTCTGGATATATTATTATTACTACTAGATAACGACGCTGTAATTTACACATAATTAGAATAAGCAAACATCTGATATCGGAACCACATGGTCGGACTCGTGAATACCTATCCGATATTACGAGTATGACGTAGTATATCTATTATTGAGAAATTGTTATCTAGTTCGTTGGCACGTCTATACTTATATCTAATCTAATAGTTTATTTGAACCCTTGAGGAAGATATTAACTATAAACAATAAACAATTCAGGAAACCTCTCCAACATAAAAAACAAATCATTCTTCCACTATAATTCCTCCAATTATATTTATTTTGCAATTAATAGATTTCGGTCATATTTTTATTGAAAAAGCCTATTCAGATTAGAAAGTTGGAATAGCTTTCCAGGAGTTCATTGTTTGTACCTCAATTTCTTCTCTAATTTTAAGCATAATGTTAAAATCTTTCATGGACCAAACGACCAGGATTATACATAATTATGTAGGTAGAACTTACGAGTGTGTTGTCAAAGGAAAAACTGCTCAAGACCTTAGGAAAATTTTGGGTCGCATGTCGCATAATAATCACAACAATAGCCATAAAAATATCCGTTTTCGTTTAAAGTTCAAACTGAAAAGTATGAATTAAAATTATAATAAAAAAAAAATTAACCAACTTCAAAAAAGGCCTGGTAACTGAATAGTACGAAATAACGGATTGTGTTTTGTACTTTTTGTAATTTTGTACTATTCAGTTACGTTTTTTGAAGTTGGTTTAGTTTTTTAAAATTATAATGTTAGTCTAGCTAGGCTCTATTAGATTTAATTCTTCCCCCTCTATGTCACTTAATACGCATATTTTGCCACGTGAGTTTTCCTGAGATCATTAAATTTCTTAATGTTTTCAGTTTCCGTTTTAATGCTCGTTGAAATTAAGCATATACGAGTAATTACAAGCAAAACTATTTTCTTGCTGTACTAGTTAATTACCATTTTATCAGATTACGTCGTTCCGTGCTCACATTCTGACTATGGGCATTGAATATTTATTATTTACCTGCTTCATGGCAGCATACTGCATGGATTTCAAGAAATATGAATTTCCTGAACTTTTTAGGGATCACGTCTACTACAATTTAAGTGACAAAGGCCAAGAAATGTTCTTTGCTGTCGATATACGTACGTATCATAATTATATCATACCAAAAATACTTAGACAGCCTTCGGAACAAAGAAGCGTAGTCAGAAAAACATAATGTAAATACCAAATGATAACGTTTCCCGGCTCATGTCTTAGTAGGCCGAACTCTGTGACGTATGTCAAATTGTAAAAAAAAAGAAAAAAATACCTCACTTTTTATATTGACTTTTTGGTATCCTTATTTTTATCGACAGAAAGAATTTAAATCTTTTACGTACCTATGTTGTGTGAAAGATACATAGATTTTGTTTTACAACGTAAGAATGCTTTTTTTTATCAATTATAGTTTATTTGCTTGGTTTAGGGTTAAAATAACTGTGGCTTATGACGTTTATATTTGGATATTTGAAAGTAGGTAAGTAATAAAATGGGAATCAAATTTTACATTACATATTTTATCATTACTCAAAACAAACAAACAAGCGGATGGTTAAAGGCGAAGTGTATAAACTTCTTTAACGTATTTTTTGTAATTTTAAACATAAGTATATCCTAAATTTTGTGGAAAATTTGTTTTATAATGTCGTAATTAGATGCAATTTTGTTTTATTGTACGGTTGTATATGAAATAAAAACTTGTTTATTAAATTGTTAACTTCATCGCAGTTCTCATGATGAAGTTGTTTTTTTGTGTCTTTAAATTCAAGAGGACTCGCAGTGTGGCTAAAACTCGACTACACCTTTTTGTGTTAAACTATAGATTAAGAACTCTTTCGATGTACCTCAAAGCTGGTCGCAATGGTCCAGAATTCGCAGCAGGAATCCTGATCCAGAATCAAACGGAGTCAAACGAGTTTGCAGATGTTGAAAGTTGATTCCGTTACGTATTATTATAGATTTTTAAATAGTGTCTTTTGCTTCAGATCCATCCTGCCTTAAAAAGCGTGGCCATTGCATCCCTCGAGCTAAATGTATCAGTAAAGAGATGTTGTACATATCAAGGTCCTGCTACAGGCGAGATCTGGTGTGTTGCTATGACAACACTATAAAATCACCAGTGGTTAGGATGGACAGAGCTCATTCTAATGAAACCGCAAGATAATTTCTCTAAATTCAGACCAATAAATACATAGACACTCCATTGGGAAGAAGAAGTGTCATCGATAAAAACGTTATCAAATAACCAATAGTAACGTTTTCCGTCACAGTGCTCCGTAGACCATGCTCTGTGATGTACGACAGTATATTGTTTTGGAGAGAGTATTTTATACACTGGCAATTCTACGAATAATGCGATTTTGAAGTTCTTTGAATTTTTTTTTCCAAGCGGGGAGTTTATGATTGTATATTAACTGTAACAAATTCCATATGAATAAAGTAAAGTTTTATTTCACTTTTTTATTTTACTACAAGTAACCCGCCCTTGCTTCTCGTCAGTAAGCAATATGCCATAGATTATACACTATCAATATGCACTGAAATTGCTACTTATATATTTTAGGCATAAACTACGTATTACTACTTAATAATTGTATCGCCTTATAAGACAATTTTCTTTGTTCTATACAGCGGGTTTACGTGCCTCTAAAACTATTAGGGAGATAAAAGATCTATAATAGATTGTTTGTCGTGATGAATTTTCTTTGGGCGGGAAGAATTCGCGCGTGACCATATTTGCGTGTAGGCGTAAAGGAAATCCGGCAAGTTACCACGGCCGCTGTCACAACAACCTAATAAATATTATCAGCACGCCTGTTTGCACAGCTTACGACTGTTTTATATTTCGTGTTCGAGCTTTATGAATCAATAACTTAACTCCTTTTTCATTTCAAAATTTAGTACCAGATACCGAAGGACCATAAAATATTGAAGGGAAAAGTCTCTTTGTGTTTCACGTCGTGTGGATTGATGATATGAAGGAACAAAGGAACCTCGAAATACGAGAGGGTGTAAAAAATATACATAATGTCTTTTAAGTAAGTTTTTTCAGTTTTTACTTGAAAAATAATAGCTAAATATTCGAAAGGCAGTCTGTTTGGAAACTACTGTTTGTCAAAATTCATCTTAATTCTTAATCCCATTTCATTACATACAAAAAAGAAGGCAGGCAAAATTACGCGGTTTAACGTTGCATGATGCATGAATAAAGAAATACCTAAAAATATTTCTGATATTGTTAAATAATTGTGTGGATGTTGAGATACTTCATAGAATTAGCCAAACTATTATTAAAACGCCGTCGCCGGTGAGCATTAATTAAAGGTAGCATATGAAAATTTACGGTCTGGAGTACGTCATGTGTAAAATATGTGGCAAAACAACGTCTGTCCGGTCTTCTAGATAAAAAAAAAACCTGTCAGGTTGTGTTTACATACATACAACATACATACATACATATGCTCGACGTGAGGTAGGTACCATTTTTTTGGCGCAGTCGGATAAAAAAAAAAAATCGCAACTTTAACAAAAATATTGTAGTATTCGATACGGTAAGTAAAATTTCAAGTCCCTACCGTTAACCGTTGAAGAGTTCAATCGTCTGGAGCCAAACCTGTAGCAGTATCACATGCTAATTATAAACAGACATTGTCATCAGGACTAGACCAGTGTGTAAAATTTTAGCTCAATCGGACACCGGTAAGTGGGTGTTTAGCTTGCAAGATTTGATTACAAACACCGGGACAGGTAAAACTAAATAAAAGCTTGTAAAATATGGCGCTTCGAATATAGACACCTTACGTAGATAAATAGTTAATGCACACTGCAGACAAAGTGTACCTGGATGAAAGCGTAGGTACCGATAGTACTAAATCAATTTCCTATACGCTGATGGGCAAAGTTGCGCAAGTTTCACAACGCAACTTTCTCTGGTTGGTGTCCGTTCCTAATTCTGCTAATGGCTTGCCTAAGCTGAAGTTGTTCAAGATAATAAGTTAATAAAGAATATTAGATTACCTTACTTCTAAAACAATTCTTATTAAGTACCAATCCATCACTTAGTTTAGTAAGTTGGAACAATATTTATAGGTAAATAAATTAGAGGAATAAACGCTAACACACTCATACCACCGCAGTAGGATTCCGTGTCGCGGGTGGCATGGACAACACGTAACACATCACTAACACCCATGACTCGAGAACAAACATTTATGTGTCACATAAATATCTGCCCCGGCCGGGAATCGAACCTGGGACCCCTCGCTTCGCAGGCAGGGTCACTACCAACTAGGCTACGAGGTCGTCAACTATAAAGATTGAACAGTATTGGTCTGAATGTCAGTAAGACCAAAATAAAATGCACATGTTCGCCTCATTTGGTGGTCTTTCTCTTTGGTGATGGCTATGGCTATGCAAGACGTCGATCACCATTTTTTTTTATATTATTATCTGTATCCGCAATTATCTTTAACAACATTGACTTACAAGATGATAATGCAACATGTGTTGATGTGACCGCAACGCAGCAGAGCGTCGACAGTTAATGACGGGCAATAATGTGAGCATAGGAGTTTGCAATAACATGTTTTCCTTTCCATGCTCCGAGGAGGCGAAGCGTCTATGCTCGTTATTGCTCGTCATTAAATAGAATTGAAATAATTATTAGTAATATTATTAGTTTATTAGTTAGCTGTAAATATTTGGTTTAATTACGGGAGCGGCGTGGACACCCAGTGACAAAACTCTTTTTTAATAAAGATAAAAAAAACATTGATGTAAAGTAATTTAATATAAAGCGCCTGAATACTATTTCATCTTAAATTTATAAATAAAACTAATACGTGAGTAATTTGGGAATAGTTATAGGCGCAAATATATTATAGAGCTTGCGGCTGGTTAAACGATTTCAATTTACCTAAATACAAAACTTGTATATAATAATATAATAGATGCTTTGATTTATGTTACCTTCATTAATTTAATTAACATTTGAGTATTATATAACGCCTGAGAATCATGAGTATTAATGGTTTCTACGAATAACTTTGCGAAAGCAATAACTGATTAATAATAAATTCTTAAAATAAGCAGTGATAGTCTAGTGGTTTGAAACGTTGGTCTCCCGTTCGGGAGTTTCTGGGTTCACCTTCAAACAGTTATTTGCGTATTGGATTATCACTTGCTACGGTGAAGGTCAACATCATAAGGAAACCTTCATGCCTTAGAGTTCACCCTAAAGTTCTCACAGGTGTGTGATGTTGCCAATCCGCACTAGGCCAGCGTGGTGGACTATGACCTGTACCCCTCACACTGTAGGACCACCTTTCCCCCCCTACCAACCCTTCCTCCTGGCATCCCTCACAGTGAGTGGGCCAGTTATGGGTTGCGATGATGATGATGAAGAATGAATTCTGTATAATATAATAAGTCATAATATTTTACCTCTCATTGTATTCTTAACAACATTATTTATGAAAGATATTATCTCTTTAAACTCATCTGGAAACCAAAGCTGTAATAACGTACTCAGGCTCTGCCGTTAGGTTGTTGTTTAATTCAAACAATATTATGCTACTAAGCCAGGATTACGGGAGAACGGGGTATACGAATAACAAATCTTATAAGTCCATTTAAGCAATATATTAATGCACGATATTGAAAATGCCATTTTAATTTGCATATTCTATGTAACCTTTCATATGGGTTTAATTTTGTATATTAACTCAAAAGGTCAGCTTTTAATTTTAAAGATTCCTTAATAAGCTTATTAACCCTTTAGATCTGGTAATTAAGGTAATCTAGAGCATAAATAATACCAAGTCGTTCTCATGTTTCTTGTTCGAAGGTTTAGTGGGTTACTTGATCAATAAAATTCAGCTTTTTTGCACTTCTACAAGTAAACATTATCAGTGCTAAAAGTCCTACGTGCCCACAATATTTCTAAAAAGTGGTTTAAAATTAAGGCCTTAACCTTTACGCATTTATCTATACGAGTAAAAGCCATTGAGGCAAACAGGTTGGCATTGTGACTAAGGTCTTAATTAACGATATGTTTTATATTTAATGGTGACCATTTACCGTCACGTGGCTATTTATGCCGGCTATTACTCTTACTATCCCAATTCTATCAAGAAAACAGATCAACTGATGTCGTCACATTTTATACAGAAATAAAGGAAAGACAGTAAGCCGAGGAAAATATAGATAGAATCTATTCCATCATTCCACCTAAAGTGATAGCGCTCTCTTCAGTCATGTTTATTTGGGTCAAGTCCCTTGGAAACGATGTGTGAAAACTGCTTTCCCCCGATTTCTGTTTCGCTGTAACTGCTAGGCAAATATTAAGTTCCGAAAGGTCACAGAATCTCATTACTATTTTGTAGACTTATAGAAATTGAATTTAGATTTACAATCGCCAGCGTCTGTCCCCTGACCATAAATAACGTCTTTCGTTTAGTAAGAGCCTGTGTATTGGAGTATGGTCGCGGCAATTTGGCAAACAGTCCAGTTGAACGACGTTTATTTTTAAATAGGAATAGATATGTGTGTGTGCGTGCGATGTAATAAAAATTTAACCCACTTTCAGGTCCTGTATAGAACCTCGTTATCGAAATGTTATTTTAGATAAAGAACGTTAGGGTATCGTAAAAAAACCCGGTTTTGTCGTGCATTTAATATAATACGTGAAGGGTTCAACTTTTGTACATCTTTAAGAATAAGAGGACATACGCGTTTGAGATTCAACATTCGTAAATGGCGAAAAAGTGTACAAAACTAACCCTGGTTTAAAATATGTGTTTCATACAAATACTAATAAAAAACATCTATTTTTGGTTTTAAAGCAATTGCATGTGTTATCAATAAACACAACAGACAGATGTCTGACGAAAGGTCCCGGTGATAGAGTCTTCATAAATACTAGTTCAGCCGTTGTTGTATCAAACGAATCTTTAATCTATTGTTTGACATTAGGTATAAGATAAAAATATGTACCTACTACTTATTATCAATAAATGTGTAAATATACAAAGGGACTACTCTGAAAAATCTGGATTAAAAAAAAGAATATTAAAATTTTACGTTGTGGAATAAAATTTAAAAATGCCATATTTTTGTATATTACTGTTAACCTGAGAGTTAAGAGACGGAATTCAATTACAGTTTGCAATAAATCTCTGTGACAACGAACACAATTTAATAACAATAAACTACCCATAACGGCAGTTGGAAATGTCGAGTGGTACATTTCGACAGTTTTATAGTTGGGTTAAGATATATTCTAAATCCTATTTACTCATAAAAGGATTTAATTTGTTCGCTTAAATCGTCTTTCCGCATTCAATATTATCTTTATATAAATGTGTGAAATATTATAGAGAGTAACGTAATATGAAGTTCTTGTTCGCTCACGAAAATTTATGACATCGATTCAGTGGTGGCGTTCTTGATAAATAACTAAAACAATTCTTTATTTTAACTACTTATTAAATAACGATTAATGTGTATCATGAACTAGTTATTTAATATCTATTTTCCGACTCAGCAAGAATTCTGAGAATGTATAACAAAAATAGAGTAAAACCGTACCGCCTAATATAAATGAATAGCAATGTTTTGATGAGGAGAAAATTTCCATCGTTTATATCAGAATCTCCAGGTGAAGCGAAAACAGGTACGTGTTATAACCACGGAAGGTATACAGATACATTCTTTGCTCTGTGGTTATAACTGAAAGGTTTCCCTCCCCCAAACTGCTTTACGTAATACTTGAACGGCCCCAGAGCTGGTCTTCTAGATCTGGTCTGTGTCTTCTTGAGGTAATGTTTTTTTTCATCTGATCGGTTTTCCAATCCGTTCTCTACACGATTTCTTTCATCAAGCGTTCTCTCATTAACGTTACAGAAACTTGATAGCTATTAATTTCTTGATAATGTAGTAGAACATTAATAAGTTGTTGATTCCATAGGGATTTTCCACTCTGTAAAATATCTTTAGAAAATGGTAAAAAAATACAAATAAAAAATAGCGTTCATAAATGTATAATTTTTTTTTACTTTTAAATTCAGGGATTAATAGAGCCCGTTTTTACGGCTTTAAAAATGAAAACTAAGCACAGAGATTTTATTTCTAAAGCTGGTAGATATATAAAAAATTTGACTGTTTTATAAAAAAAATGTAAATTTGGAGTTTCAATATCAAGTGATTTCTAATGCGCTTATATTTATAATTTTCTACCTGCTATCCGATACAGAGCCGTGTTAAGAAATAGTGAAACTTTTAACTTATAATGGCTTAGCTGCGTATTGTTATAATTATTGGAACTGGCATCTTAATATATGGCAACTCCAATAATATCAAAATGACACTGTCACGAATATCATAAATGTCATCTTATCTAAGACAAGTTCTTTCCTCTGTCTCTCCATGTGTGCCTGTTATGTTGCCCCGTAATTTTTATATCCTGCACCGAACTAAGTTAACAGTAAAGAAGTACAGTCCATACCATCTTTTATTTTGATGAATCCACCAGAAGAGGCTAAGTATATACGCAGATTACACTGGATGTGTTGGCCCTTGAAACCCGCCGGGCCGGACACGTTGTGAACTTTCAAGACGTATAACTTTTCTATCCTGGCTACCTTGCAGTTAAGTTTTAGTCGATATAGCCACAGACCAGCGTTGTCAGATCCGATTTTTTAAGAAAAAAAATATATCCCGCTTTTTCAGAATTTCAAACAAGTTTTGACTTGTTTTTTGCACATGGGATCTATTGCATGAATAAATATCTTTCATGTAAATTCACACTTATGCACGTTAATATTTTTAAATATCCTCCGTTTCATAAAGGTGCTTTAATATGGAGAAGAAGAACATGGGAAGAAACTTCCCCTCCACATCTTTTTGGCTACAATTTTTTTCTTATAATCTTAAATAACCAAGTGGAATCGTCCATCATTTCCATGCGTCTTTGTCATTAATATGTATATTCTTATAATTAACTATTCTCTTATATCTAAAACGTACGATTTCATTATTAACTCCTAAATTACATTTTACGACGCAGGGACAAGGCTTAGTCATAGCGTGAGAATGGACACCAATTTAATTTTAATTCGTACTTAAGTGTGTAGTGTATTAACACTTGTAGGAAAAAACCACGGCTATTATCTTTAGAAAGTTGTCGATCAACTACGACGGGGGCCTTCGTTACGAATAAGGAGTTACAACACATGGATTGGCCACAATATGAAACTGTTATTGAAGTAACGCAAATCTCATTGATAAGGAGGGGCCCGTGTAGTAAGCAAGCAACATTTCCAAGAAAGTACAAGAACAGAATAGTAATCAAAGACTGCAAAAACATCACACAACGGCATATAAGGCCCCTTATACACGAATTTTTGAACGTTACTCCGACTCGTGTATTAAAACCGCGTGTCGTCAGCTTTCTCAAAAAGTCCTTTGCATGCGACATTTTTTTAACGTAGTAATGACGCTCGTTTTTGAAACGTGGTTGTGTTGGCAGTTGATATTTACCTATATTAAACGATCCGAATGAAAGTAAAACGCATTTTAAACGCGCGTTTGTATCAATGTAAACGCACGTCATAAATGCGTTCTAAAAACGTGGTGTGCAAGGTCTTTAACTCTCTCAAACTAGAAGAGCCAACAGTGTACACTTGACAAATACTACAAACTTGCTACATTAGGTCTTGCTCGAACCTCGAGCAATGTTTGAACACAACTTAGTTATTGTTTTTGTGCGTATACATATGCAAGTCTGACAGAAGACATACGACGAAATAGACGGGTGAATATTATTTAAATATTTTGATATAAGTATAAGTACTAAACTATCCTACTTCCTACTACTACTATAAATGTGAAAGTTTGTAAAGATGTTTGGATATTTGGATGTTTGTATGTCCTTCACGCTCTAACCGTTGAACGGATTAAGCTTAAATTTGGCACGCAGATAGTTTGCATCCCGATTATAGGTTCCCTTGGGACAACTCCAATATATTTTTTAACTTACTCTACCGCGGGCGAAGCTGCGGGCATCGTCTTGTAGAGTACAATGTATATTATACATGCGTACCTAATACTGATACATAAATAAAAATGCTTTTCATTGTATAATGTTGGATAAAATCACATTACTTTATTAAAACGATATTAAAAAAAACACATGAATCAAATTAAACGGTTTAAATAAAGTCCTCTTAAATTCTTCGAAAATTCATTTTGACGGGCGAATGCTAAAACAATATTTTCTGAAGCATTATTAAAAATACAAAAGTCACTAGGCTTAGGCTACGTTCATGAATATCGTTGAAATGTTATAAAAATTCCACCATATGAATACGTTACGAATCAAAACATATTTTTGTAAGATAAATTCAATTTGGGCGAATTTGTTTAGGGCGGCTGCTGGGCGCTGATAAAGGACGGAAAGCTATACGCCCGTTAGGTTTATTTAAAGGCTTAGCCTGCGCTGTGCTTCTAAAGCTGATTGTTTTTCTTCCATTCGCACCGGCTATTATCGACCCAGCTTTTAATCTCCTTATGTTTGGACCAGTGTTTGCATTACAAACAATAATATTTAGAAACTTATCGTGTGGAACAAAGTTTTTGTTTTTTTTCCTTAATAACTACCTAATTATTTTCCATCAATTTTACGAAATTAAGAAGATGTGTTATCAGTGCTCTCGGCCCTAAAACACGGAGACAACTTAATCGACCTGTTTTTTTGCTTACAACACAAACGAGATATACCGCTTAGAAACTTAAATACCTACTTTTAAAATTTAATTAAAGTCATAAATATTCATACACGTTTGCACAACAAAAGATACCTTTAGAAAATAAAAGTTACTGTTTGTAGCTAGTCGTACATCAATCTAAATGGGTCGTTTTTCTATTATCTGTAAAAAGATTGCGTGACATTTCCTGAATGGAATTTGAGTTGGATGGGAAAAATCGTGATGTCACGTCAACATAATCCGTTTTTCACATCATCCCGTCACGTTCGAGTCACATAACGAAGCGTGTCACTTGGCATTTCTCAGGTATTTTGACCCATCTTAAATCAGGTTATTTGAGGACAAATAACTCATTCGCAAATATCCAATGAAATGAGTTATTTTTTCGACTCGACTTCTTGCGTTGAAGCTTACTAACGGTTAAGTCAAGTAGCCTCACATATACAGCCAGGATATAGCCGTTTCGTCATACTGATGCGGCATCCCCTATGAATAAATATGAAGCTTCATGAATTTTTCTTCGAGCGGAATATTATATAAAAGAATAACAGAAGATTGGGAAGTGAAGTGTAAGCGTATTTAAAAAATGCGCATATTTTACGTTAGGCATGTGTGACATTGTTTTAATTTTCTTCTGCATTACTTTACCCATATCATCTTACTTGAACCTATTTTAATTTTGTACCTATTTTAATTTTGAAGATACATAAGCGAGTATTAAAACTCAGAAAGCACTCATCATTCATCATCATCATTGCAACCCATAACTGTCCAACTGCAGGGCTCGGGTCTCCTCTCACGGTGTGAGCGCTATTTGACATACCTACCTACTTTAGTTACAGTTAGTTGTGAAAAATCTAATTGAGAAGATAAAGGTTTCTGGAACCTTTTTTTATAAGCTTAAATACCTTTACTAAAACAAAAAAAACACATAATTATGCATCCCAATTGTATAGGTAGCAGATATCTTTTAGATTTCGATGAGTAGACAGGGATTTAAGTATAAAGTAACCTACTTAGAACTAGAGATAATGTTCGTAACTATTCTAACTTAATGCACGATACATTAACTTTATAGTACAGCAGAACTTAGGCTTCTTGAACAGAAGCAACATTTGTTACAGAAAATAACTGAGCAGGCATCCTTTGTTATATATGAATGTACAATGTAATAGGATATATTTTCAGGAACAACTCCGTGACGGGACAGCCGGGAATTCCATTTGCACAAACATGCTACAAATTCTTCAGTTTAGTATGTCAATAGAGTATATTTTCTGCCTCTCCAAATACTTGAGCAATTTCGCTTACACTCTCATAATGTAGAGGAAAGAGGCTGGAAATTATACGCTATTCAGATTAAGTTACCTTAAAATGTTAACCGTTTACTATATTTATAAGCAAATTTAGTATATTGGTTTTTACTTAAACGGATATAGAAAGAAAAACTTTGTGCATTTCTCATAGTACAAGTAGAAGGTGGAGTCTTCTGAACAACACACGAAGCTCTTTTTTAATGTAGTTGAAATAACAAATGGTGAAGTTCGTTAAGTAAGTAAGTTGTTAGTTCCTATGACGAAATAATTAAGTCAGAGTTTGAACCTCAATGTAGAAAATAGTCTTACTAATAGTATAGTGAAAATCGTTTGACTGTGATCATATTACTTTTGAACTAGACACATTGAAGTTATCTCTATTCGTACGCAATACAAAATCCATAATGTGATCGAAAAGTAAAACGTATCACAAAAATATTCACTGAACTAAATGGCATATTTATGGAGATTTTTAGTTATAATCGCGCCTATACCCAAAATATATGCGTCAGAACATTTAACAAAACTTTTACAACGTTCAAAATCGAAATATTATTTGCAGAGTGGCGCATAAACGTTGTTCAAGTTGAAAGTTAGAAGCCAACTGTGTTCCAACTCAGTAATTCAGTGTCCAGTAACGTGAAATATTTAACCCAAAAGCTCCGTGAAAGCACGTACGGTAAAACGACCGCGGCTTTTTACACGGTAATAAATGTTACTTCAGCATTTTTACGTGTGACGTAAACAATTTCCGCAATATTGCATGAAATTTGTACAGTATTCATTGCATATTAGCTGTGATTATTGCATTGAATATTATAGAATCAAATGTTCCATAATGTTGTTAGGTACTACGAATAATATAATCATTTCGATTTACATTTTATCTAATTATTACTTTGTAATGGTTGGCGCTTAACTTTGTTATTAAATAAAAATTTTAGTGGACTATTGTTGATTGCTTATAAAAATATTCGTGTTGCGATGTGACTTCAATTCGGAGTTAACAAGTTTATTATTTAGTTAGTTTTGTATTGTCAGTTATACTGAGAATAAACTCCATTCAACCCCCCCTCCCCAAGCCACGATGGAATGAGAACCAACCGCCTTATCAGACAATGGTGCTACTTGGTAAAGTTATCTCTGCCCGGACAACTTACTTGACAGTTCTAGCTTACCTTCTGTTCATTTGTACCTTAGAAACACAAAGTTAACTTAAGTTTTTAACTTTGCTAACTTATCGTTAAATTGACTACGTCGGGGTTTGTTATTTTAATACGTTTTAGGATTCCTTAGAAATTTGAGAATATCTCGTTGATGAATAAACATATGAAAATGCAGTGTTAGATCTTTTAAATTGAAGTCATAACAACCGTACGTATTAGTACATATAGGTAATTGTTATACGTGTAATTAGTCAATTGCTGAAAAATACTTGTTACTTTTTTTGTACATTAGGTTTTGCCTCTGGAAATGATGGAATTTTTTAATTCCAAGGATTAAGAAAAAATATCCCTCTTGCTAATATTAACAATTTTCGTTTATTATTCATATTGCTCTGGCTAGCTAGCTATCTCCCTCTTTTATACAATTAGATTCGATTGGACCTAAATGCAATAAATAAAGCTGTTCTTCAAATTTTTATAAGCTTTTCAGTTGCACATAAGTAGGTCATTTCGTCAAGTTTAGTTCAGCTTTTATTGACCGAAGTTGTCCGGGACAGCCCGTTGAAATATAAATAAGCATTAGAATTTATTCCGGGGACTAGTGCCAGCAACCGAGGCGAGCTCTCAATATGATTTGTTGTCGTTTAAAATTGACAGAACAAACTTACATCAAAAGAATATTCGTGGTGGAAGCATTGATATACAAGGTAAAACAACTTAGATGAAACGGGCTCAAAAACACAACTAACATAAATAAACACAAATAATATAAATAACAAGAATTGATTTACGATTTTTATTCATTTTTATAAATTCAGTTATTATTTTCTTAAATAAGAACATTTTCAGTCAGTAAGAGTTAAAAAGAAGCAATTATGCGTATACATATAAGAAAAAGCGAATATATTATGTAGGTTATCTTGTCTAATTTTTTATCAAAAACATTCACTTTCACGGCAGTTTTTGTGCTTATTTAAGTGTATATGATATTGAAGTGATGAAATCACTTAAACACTACTGGAAAAGTGTCAATAACATGTGTGATTTCCGTTACCAGACTTAAAATTGCGTGCTACGTGGGACAAGATAAAAAAATTAACTGTATCTACAAGCTGCGTATCTCTGATTCCTTTGTTAATAACAAGCTAAAATCTACGTATTCTTACATAGTACCTACTACATCAATAGCTGGAAGTATTAAAATTGCTTGCATATTTACTTTTCAGAAGTGAAAACTTAGGCACCATTATTCTTATGCTTTGCGTCGTAGTTAACTGCAGTGCACTGAAAACATTGAGACAAAAGAGCTCTGAGGTAAAAGAAACCTTTCATCTTGTACCGCAGTAGCTTGGAGTGGATTAGTTAGTATGCTATCCGTAAGTGACGTAATCGACGAATTTTAACTAATATTTTTCAATTATATCAAAATTGAATTTGAACGTAGTATACAAAGTGTGTGTCACTACGTCATATAACTCTGACGATGTATTGTTTCGTAGTAATTACGACTTAATTACAAAAGGCCCAGTCAGTAGTAAAAATCCGACTATGATGTATTATCAAACAATAGGCAATAGACGGGTCGTTAACAGTGTCAACCTCAACAATCCGTTAGTAGGGCCTTCCGTTCAAATAAGTTTCTTGTAATGAAGTATTTAAATGTTTTTTGGAATGTAACTTGTATTGTCAAATTTTGTCATTTGAAGTGAGCTATTAGTTCCTAAGTAACTTTTAGTTATTAACGATTTTTTTTTCGCTGTTGCATACGTGTATGGACAAAATTGTAAAAGGAACAGGAATGCCTGTAGCAAAATAATAATGACTAGACTAGACAACTATGCAAAACCCTGCAAGTGTTTTAGTTCCATAATTCAATCTACACGAAATACGCTTCCAACCGCTATTTAAATTTTCATGAGGAATTTCGTTACACGATATCTTGATTCCTATTTCATATTCAGCGAATAAGTCACTCGAAATCATAGCTGGTAAACAGTAGCATGGGTTGTTTTCACTGGGGAACTCACAGATCGTAACTCAATTTGTTTTGTTTGCCTTAATTTTTCTAGCAGTTATTGGAATAGGAACGTGAGTGGGGTATTGTTTTAATCAGCAGGTAGCGATGTCTCCCGGGAAAATGGGAGGTTTCTTATATTTTTAACGTCGTACTGTTTTTTCTATAAAATTTAGATTTGGCAGTATTATTTTTATATTGTTTGGATCGAATGCTTTTCGTATGAAGTTATCAACTCTTTTATCGCATAATATGTATACAATCTTGTTAAAATTGCAAACAGAATATTTGATTAAATTTATTGGTGAAAAGCTTACACGAAGAAGAGATAGTACTTACGTTTTGCAGTTTGTGTAATTATTTCACTTAATGAATTATTAATTACAGTTACTCTTGCTGGTAAATTACTTGTAATTAAAAGACAATTATTGTTTACGCTTTTGTAAATTGGATACTGAAATTACTTTCGAAAAAAAACCTCAGTTATTTTTATTGTAATTGACTAGTAAGTTGACGCAGTCATAATTTGCATTGTTAAATTATTTTGTTTGCATTTTTCTGCATATCATACAAGAACAAAATGCTAACGAAATTTTGATAATATTTTTAGCTCTAACGATTATTTAATCAAACTCTCCATTTTATATGAAATAAAGAAGTTGTACCTAAA
>LGAG01018921.1:685782-700782 GCA_001278395.1 Lerema accius
AACTTCCGGGATTTTTAAGTTACTGACCACTTTAATTAGTGCCCATTTAAATCTTCCAGCCCCATTTGTGAACAAGTCAATCATTAATTGTTTGACATAGGTAATGAGTTGTGAATGAAGTTTCGCCACAGAGTGGGTTACTCAGTTATTATAAAAATATTAGATAATATAATAAATATTATACATAGAATTCGCATCATAATAATTGCAATATTTGGGGACTTTCAGATCATGGTCAAATGTGTTAAAACACGTCACGTCATGGATCGGAGTGACATGGGAGTTACGGAATGGTGCAGTATTGTCCAAAGACCGTGGAGCCGTTATTGTTGCCAACCACCAATCCATTCTGGATATATTCGGTATGCTTACATTATTTTGAAACGGAATCTCCAAACTTAGATTTCCTTTCGACGATTAAATTATCTAATTATTTATTACCTCGCATAGAAAGACAATGAAAATATAATAATAAAATTTTGTAATTAAGACTCGTATGTTCAAAATTTATTATTCAAAATTATGAAGAGGGTAATTATATTAAAAGTAACACAGAATTCTAAGATTATATATTTTGTACCTAATATTTTGTCTGGAAATTTTTTTGTTCCATTGGATATTTGATTATTAAAACTAAATACAGGTATTTAAAATTAGTAAGTGAGATACCTACTTTTAGGTGTTATGCTCACGGGTTACAACAATTTACAAGAAGATATAATGATCTTTAATGCCAGTGGTTAACACAATTTGGACAATAATTACGCAGGTTTTTTCGTCTGCACTTATCTAACTATAATTATTTACAACTACAGGAACTACACTATCGGATTCTAGAAGCCAATCCTGCGTTTTTTCTGATCTTCATTTCGGAATTTTAGACCAATATTATCTTTCTATTAAGTACAAGCATTTTATTTCTAACCTTCAGGGTATGTCGATTCAGATACACTTACGTGAAAACTTAGGATACATTAATATTTAATGCCTGAAATAGGAAAATACTGTTAGCATATAAATGTCATAAAAAATGTAGAGTGGATCGATTCTTGTGTCCGGGTGTATATTGTATTTTGAGTATATGCGTTAGTTTTCATTACAGAAGATCATGTTATGGAATCTATACTTAATAATATAAAGCTGAAAAGTTTGTTTGTATGTTTGATTGTTTGTGAACGCGTTAATCTCAGGAACTACTGGACCAATAAAAAAAAACATTTTGGTGTAAGATAGTCAATTTATCGAGGTAGGCTATAGGCTATATAACATCACGCTAAGATGAATAGGAAAGGAGCAGCAAAATAAATATAGCGAGAACGGGAAAATTACGCTGGCGGAGCCGCGGGCGATTTCTAGTATACATAGGTATAAACGGAAGTTAACAAGTTCATAGATCAGTTTTAAATACCTATTCTTTTAGGGTAAGATAAGTAACTGAAGTGTCATATAGGGTTTATTCTTGTAGGGTAAGATAACAGATGAACTTCCAATCCATATAGACTGGATTTCCGGGAATCCGGTTCTTACGATCCTTTTTGCGCACGAGTAATTTGTGGAATTAGCTTCCTTCCGGATTCCAAAGCACTATGTAGGCCTTTTTTCCTTAATGGCCAGCTCTACATTGGTGATTAATTTTCATTAGGTGACATTTATTCATATTAGTGACTTTTAATACTTGTGATTACCGTTTTGTTTGACGTACATTAAGTATTAGGGTATTCGTCTGCCATTAATACTGCCGCCCTATCACCATCTGTCGATCCAAGATACATATTCTCGGTCACCATAAATCACGGATATTAGCAAGGCTTTAACGTAACGAAGATTTTACATTTTTGGGAGCTGAACTTCCTTACTAGGGCTGAAAATTTGGACCGTATTGACTGGTGTAAAGATCATCTCATTGGAGGGTTGGACGTTTAAATCCTTTGAATATAAATGCTCTCCCCCTAAGTCCATAGCTTTCACTAACATCAAAAAAAGGGGTATGAATGTGTGAGTGTTGAATTAATAAGTTAGGTAGTTAATACTTAGATGTTAATAACGACGACGCACTAAAATGCGGCGGTAAAATGACCGTATTTACGTGCACAAACTTCTAATTCTTATACTGTTTGCGTATGTCATATTCTTGAATAAAATAAAAGTTTTTTTTAATCAATGGCCATTTGCATCTATCCGTGAAAGTAATTAAGTAATTTAATTGTAAAATATTAATAATAAACATACATAACTAATTAATAGGTATTATTTCGTTACGGAAACGTATGATTTTGATACAGTTAGTACTCATAATTAGTTTTGCATACCTTGTGCATTATTCTCGTTTATTTTATTAAATTTTGTGTTACAGAGTAATTTTATGTTGAATGACAAAAGGTATAATGTAGGTAAGCTCTAAAAATAAAACCTGTTAATAAAAACTCGGATCCATAAGGTTATTTTACCTTGCGACTGTGGCTTTGAGTTTCCTCTTGCAGATAATGTACCCACTTATCGGTTTTTTTTTTTGTTAAGAATAATTATTTTTATTCTTAAATTGGCTATTTACTTGTACAACAACTACACGACAAATTACTCGTATGTGCGTTAAAATACCGCAGCAATGGTTAACACATATCTTAGATATTAGATATGATATCTAATGGTATTCATCATTGCATGCGTCATTTTATTGCCGCTTCTCTTCTTACCATAATTGTGTAAACTCTATGTAACCTCACTCGCCATATCGACAAACTCCCTAATCATCGAAGTTACTCCACTTTGGTTGGTTTTACATACAATCATTTTCTATGCAGCTTCACATCCTCTCTTAACGACAACAATAAGTTAATAGTATAGTATCTAATTTGCATCCGTAAGAACTATTATAGCTATATTCGTTTATTTTATTTTGTTGGTCATTTTATTTAGTCGTACATAATTATGTACTGGTATGTACTGAAAATTCAAACAAATTGTTTGTTGTTTGTTTCCATATTGGGGTCCTTGTCCTTCCATATTGTACTTACTTCCATACAAAAGTAGACAACAATTGTCAGTTAGTGTGGGTGTACGTTCTTATTCCTATATTCTTTATTGCTACTCTTTAAAACGCCATAAAATTCGCAGTGTCTTAAGTGTCATATAGATAGAGTTTACATTGTATGTATGTAGTTCTTTACTATAAGAAAACATACGAGAAACTATAAGAGATAAAATTTGTATCAAAACAAAGTCTGTCCGGTTTTCTAGTACCTTTGTACAGGTATAACAAATTAGTGACCAAACTGCCACTAGGTAGGTTAAATTTTGCTAGGCCACATTACCTTTTACGTATCCTAAATAAACAAGTTATTAAAAACCAGTTGTTTGATACATTTTGAAAGTAGGTCAAGACTTAGAGTCAAGTGCAAGAAATTGTCGGTTTATTGCGTGTGTATGTCCAGCGATTATGAATATTAATTTAATGTACTTACAAATTTGTTTTTTGCAAGATTTTTTTTACAAAATTTTGAAAGTTGTGGGGGTAAGTGTTGAGATGACGGCTGATAGGAATGAATGGAAGAGACGTAGGTACGTGTTGTGTTGCGCCGAACCCAAATAAAATTGGGAAATGGGCAGGAGGATGATGATGATATGATGATGATGATGTACAAATTAGTTTTTTATAGTAAGTACGATTAGCCTTAGTTATTCCTAATAATTTTATCGATTAACTAGTTTTTAATTTTAAGCTAATTACCTCTCTTTAGTTAATTTTTACTTAACTGCGCTAGAGAGAGGGTATTTTTTTTCAAGCATAGGTATGTATGTATGTCCCCCAATCTTTAGCCCTCGTGTTTTTGTTTATCTATTATTGTTTATTATTTGTCTTCTATAAATTCGAATTTGGTAGTCTTAAAAATTGCCTCGATTTGATTACAAAAATAATTGGGAATACGCCGAATACGTAATCAAATCTAAGATTTGTATTCAAAAGGCTTACTTAGTTGATTCGTCTAAAACTTATTCAATTTCAACAATTCAAGCGATAATACATCAAAGTCCTTTCACTTAATCGTGTTACGCCGCGAGAATTCAATTAGGAACTCAGTACGGGCACCTTTAATACCTGTATTTGTCAGTTTTGAAGAAAAATCTTTATTTCTCATAATAAATGCCTATGGTGTGTGCGCGTGCAAATTCTGTGCGTGCGTGACTAGCAGAGATAAATATTATAAAATATCTGAACAAAATTTCAAATTGTTGGGACTTTGGGGCATTGTAGAATCCTACTATAATATTATAAATGTGAAAGTTTGTAAAGATGTTTATATATTTGGATATTTGGATGTTTGGATGTTTGTCCCTCCTTCACGGTCTAACCGTTAAACGGATTAAGCTGAAACTTGGTACACAGATAGGTTGCATCCAGGAATAGGACATAGGATACATTTTATCCCGATTATAGGTTCCCTTGGGATAAAATCAATATTTTGTTTATCGACTTTTCCGCGGGCGGAGCCGCGGGCATCGTCTAGTTAAATATAATTTGTATAAGATTTTTAATATCATCTGTAATTTACGAGCAGTTTTTCAATTTCGGTACATTTTTAAGAATAATGCAGGCACTTATTATGTTTGACATGGTTAAAGTTTATATAGCGAAAAAGTGTACAAAGATAAATTTTAGGTATATCCAACGAGTCTCATCGTTGATCGAAGACGAGTCTAAATCTATTCTTTGACAGAATCTGTCGATCGGTCGAATTTCGGAGATTATTCCAAATATTGTAGCTTTATTTTCATTTATTTACAGGGATGTTTAACATATGGGAAACTGCTGATAAAGTGACAGCTATAGCGAAGAAGGAGATGTTTTATATTTGGCCAATGGGCCTTGTAGCGTACCTTGGAGGAGGAGTCTTCATAGATAGAAGGAATCCCAAAGATGCGTACAAGAAGTTGCAGGTGACAGCAGACGTAATGGTTAAACAAAAGGTATCTATGTTACGTATTTTTTTATGAAATGGGAACAGCAATCAAGGTTTCAGTGCCTCCGGCCCCTGCCGCTAATGAACATTGAGACAGATCTCTACTAGAACAATATTAGAGAGGCTGTTAGTCGGTTAGTAGGTTCTGTTAGTGATAGATGTTAATAGAATACTGGTACTTGTTACTTTATTAGTTAAGAAATTATGAAATATAGAAATGTTAGTACCTACTCCTGTTAGTAAATATTAGCAGTTCAGTAAGTAACCGTTAGTTTTTGATTTTTCATTTACGATTGTTTTAAGGTTTTTATTTTCATAAAAATATTTTTAAATGATTCATAACTGTTTGTGCCGAAATTAACGTTTATGTTTTTGTATTTTTCAGACAAAAATATGGGTGTTTCCAGAAGGCACTAGAAATTTCGATTACACAAAGTTCCTGGAATTCAAAAAGGGTGCATTCACAATGGCAGTTGCTGCGCAGACGCCAATAATACCCGTTGTTTTCTCACCATATTTCTTTATAGATAGGAAAAATCATAAATTTAGTAAAAGTGAGTGATATACTTTAATAACAAATAGCACATAGATTTAATAACCTAGGTGTAAGATTAAGATAGAAGGTATTTTGTGGTACTTCATAACGAACACAATTAGTTATACATATACTAACAAGCAAGGTCTTTGTGTTTTTACTGGACTAAGCGGAAGTATTATCTATAAAAAATACTCTTATAAGGTTCGCTAGGTATCTATCTGATTGACAAATCAAATTTATTGAACATGCAGAAGAAAAAATAGTTTATGTAGATATGTCAAGAATAAATTCTAAGATTAGATTAACTTAAATGACTAATAAAAAATACAGGTAGTTAGGTACCCATTTAAGAGTCCAAGGATATATATTTTTAATGCACAATTTAATGAAAAAATGGCAATATTACTGATATGTTCAGTTTAAGATAACCAAGAAATATTTCATACTAGGTAGTTTATTTTTAATTTCTTGACAACGTTATATATTTTTTTTAATATAATTACGAATTTCTTCCAGGTCGGGTGATCATCAAGTGCTTAGAAGAAGTACCCACCACAGGTCTGACAATGGATGACGTACCAGAACTTATAGAACGAGTTCGTAATCTAATGCTGGCTGCGTATCAAGAACTGTCCGACGAGGTGATACCAAAATCGAAATGAAGAACTGCATGGAGTATTTTATCGTCCACAAATTACGTAGAATAATTTCGTTTAAATTATTTATTTCATCCTTTAGGTTAAAGTTAATAAAACTAGATTGCTTCATAACCTTATCGAAGCTGAAACTGAATGTGCATATAGGTAATGTTTATAAATTGTGTAAGTTATGAAATTAAATTTTATGGATACTAAAACATACGATGTTCATTTTAATTCCATTATGATTATTGGTCGTCTTAGACTAGCGTTTCTTTCTGCTCAATTACAGCAAAAGATGCGTTTATAAGCGCCTATATCTATACGCTTTCAAAAACGAGCTTATACGCGCGTATTATATTGCTGGTCTGAAACTCCTTTCCTTTTACCGTACCATAAAGCGAGCCTGACTACTTGACTAGTTACCACAGTCTTGCTTGAGGTAATCATCAAACAATTCATAGACTTATGGCATTTCTTAGTAAAGACTAGAAAGAGTACGTTTTCTGCCTTCTTAATTGCCATTGCATCGGTGAAGCCGTTAGCTTCATTGTTGCTAATGTGCAAGCGATGTTGACTATTTATAATGTCCGTAAAAAATATGACGTAATGCCACATACTGTACAGAATTTAGTCCACATTTTGCTTCAATTATGACTAGTATGACAGGTCCATCTTGATCGCTTGAATTCATGGACAGTGGTAGGTAATAGGTACTTTTGCTATTTCATGAATAATACCCTAGCAAAATAATCTAAAATCATATGAAACATTTTTGCTCAGTGATTTTCATTAGGAACAATAAAATCGTCTTACAAAAGCGAAGCGGGTACAAAAACGAGTAGGCAAGTCGGGGTTCCAAAAGCCTGATTATATTTTATGAATATTTTGGCAATGAATCTATAATTCATACATCTACAATTAGCTGATTAAATGTTATATTGTCGTGTTCATCAATCGTTGCATAAATAGGAAAATAAATCTTGATCCTAACAGGATGGTTTTTAAAGATCCATTTGCGTTTGTGTCTCTACATACAATTACTATTTACAAAAACGCACTGACAATGCGATGTGAACGCGTAGACCTCTACACGACCTCATGTGCAAGGACCTTTAGTATGCTAACCAAATAAAACTAAATAAAAAACATGAACATTTTAGTTTTATTAATTTTTAATTTGTAAGTAAAATGTAAATAAATAGTCAGTTCTCTTTAGCGTGCTTTTTTGACGTGGTTCTTACCAGACCTCGTCTGTCAGATTCGTGAAGCAGCCAGCATCATATTACAAATTCTTTCTATGAGTTCTGGTAAATCTTCCATTATCAGACCTGTTGTGGGCACTTCTTCTAGACATTGGATGACCACACGGCCTGTAATAAAACGCTATTCTTATAACAATGTCAACTATAATCATTTTCATTAATCATTCTCATGATTATACTCGTAATTATGTAATCCTACTAATGTTAGCGCCAGATAAGCGCATTATTAAACTTCTACCCTCAACATTTCTTATACCTTGTCGGCTGCACCTCGCCCACTGACAAGTTAGTGAACTTGGCTACAAGCAAACCGCATGCTCTTTGAGCCCATCCGCGCCGCTGACAATCCACCATTGTGGAATTTTCCACCGCTTTGTTCATCTTCTTAGTTATCATAAAGTCCACTATCGTAAGGTCGTGTGTGTGTGTTGTGTACTGTGTCTGGTTTGGACAAGCCGCCAAGCAGGGAAGTACCTACCTAAAGTCGCGTGAAGAATACTGTCATCCCTTCAGCCAGCTTAAAGGTAAGTCTAGACTAGTCTAATATACGCCCACACACGAAACCCGCTTGGTTAGCGTTCGGTACTATTGCTGTGCTGACGCGCCAACAACTAATATTATAAATGTGAAAGTTTGTAAAGATGTTTGGATGTTTGTCCCTCCTTCTCGCCCTAACCGTTACAAACGTTCAAATGTATTCCAACAGAGGTAATTAAGAAGTGGCCTTTGATGTTTCACAAGTAGTTAATGATTTTATTGAAAACTAACGTTAACCTTTGCACCTATAAACATAATTGCTTGTAATATAGTTACAAGGAAAATTTGCAACAAATATTATTTGAATACAATGTACATACATACATACCTACTTGACGATGGCTCCTTATTTTAAAAAAATACATAGCTACGATACGACAGGTGGAACACAAGAAATTCTAGTACAGTCACGTGCAATAAAAAGTCCTATACATGGACAGATTTTCAAATAAATGCCCTCTCAAGGTCCACTCTGAAAATTTCAAAAACAAATAGTCACTTCATAATTCATGCATAACCACCAAAGTTTCCCACAATGATGTATACATTTTTGGCAAAAATATGGACACAGATTGTTTTCAGATTTCATTCATTTGAAAGTCTGCCCGTGTATACAACTTACTGCACGTGACTACATAAGTCATTGAAAAAAAAATATTATTACATACCCTATCTTTTATCATAACATTAGATGTTTTTTGGAACTGCTTATACGCATTCCTTGGATTCCTTCTGTCTAAAAACACGATTCCTGAAAAATAGGCTGGGATAGCCATGGGCAAAACATAAATGATGTCCTTCTTCGCGACCCCTATTAATTTGTTTGCAGTTTCCCATACGTTAAACATTCCTGGAAAAAAATAATAACGTAATAGTCACATAACATCGTATTTTTTTAATTAAACGTAGTTTTAATAATGATAGTCAAAACTTAGTAGCAATGTTTTATGCACAGACCATAAAATATATAGGCGCAGTCTTCGGAACAAAGAAGTGTAGTAGGGAAATCATAACGTTATTAACAAATGATAACGTTTTCTGGTACATTTCTCGGCAGCCCGTGCTCGGTGACATAAAGTCAAATCGTAAAAAAAGAAAAAAAAAATTACCTCACTTTTTGCTCTGATTATATTTTTTGGTTATGTAAAAAGTTTTTTTTTAATTCAGATTTTTTACTAAACTGTCAACATTTGTTTTTTTTTAATGGAGATGTATAGACAATATTATCTTATTTGGCAGCTATTGCCTAACATAAATCTCGTTTTATTTAATAAGGCACTAATTAAAGTGGTCAGTAACTTAAAAATCCCAGCAGTTACATTGAGCAGTGGAAATAATGAGTTGGGCAGTAAAATATTTTTTGGGCAGTAAAATAAAAAGTGTGGCAGTAAAACATGAGCAGTACTAAAAATACAAAGTGCCGGTAATTTTATCATAAAAGGAGCAGTTCAATAAGTAACTAGGCAGTAATACATGAGCAGTAATTTAAAACAAATTGGCCAGTTATATTGGGCAGTTATTATAAGCAGTTAATGTGGGCAGTTAAATTAATATTTTTAAATAATGAAAAGAATTTGACAAAAATCTCATTGTTAATGATCTTTGTTTGGGTTAGGTTAGGTTGGTATGATTTTATTCGTTCGGAATGAGGAAACCCACGTCAGCGGGTTTCCGACGACATCTGTGACATAATCCAATTATACAATAATGATAATCGTGTAGACTTCAATTAAGTGGGCAGTAAAACTTATAAAATGGCATACCAAAAAGTTAAGTAAAAAACGCGTTATTTGACGACGAACACTAAAATGTGAAGGTGTGTTAGGTAAGGGTTAGGTTTAAATTTCGTTTGCCCTATTAAATCTTTATTTTAACCCTACGAGTTACTGCCCTCAAGTTGCTGCTCACAAGTTACCGAACAATTGCAACTTTTTAACTGCCCACTATTAACTGCCCATTTAATTATTTTACTGCCGAAAAATATATTTATTACTGACCGTTTTCATTTATTTTACTGCCCAAAATTTACTGCCAATGTCATCAATTTTACTGACCAAAATCGAAATATATTACCGCCGCGTTAAACTAGTGCCATTTAATAATCATCAACATTTTTTTTTGGGCCTTACATGACTGTATACCTTAATAAGTATGCTTGTAAGTACCTACCTCATTTTACGTAACGTGTTACCTTAACTTACCGATAGCATCCAATACTGATTGGTGATTAGAAACGATCACAGCTCCACGGTCTTTGGCCAATATTTCCCCATTACGAAGTTCCCAACTCACTCCCATAACTAGAGTCAAATGTTTTAGTATTCTCGTCCACGATCTGAAAAGCTCTAAACTTTTATATTTTGCATACCCAGCGAAACTGACACTTGCCGACCTTTTTTAAACCAACTTACTTGGCGTTTTCCACTGTTCTTCCATTTAATATGGGGAATGGCCAAACAAACAATATTAACGCAAAGCCGACGTAAAGAATAGAAAACTTTAAGTAGAAAAATATAAAATTTAACACTTTGCTGTAAGATTATGAAATATTTCCTATTTACATTATTACAGTAGACTGTACCGATCAATAATTTTAAGGAATTTTTAAGTAAGTCACCATGTAGGTTTTAGTAGTGCGTATCAGTAGGTGCTTTAAAAATTAATAAAATAGTCAATTTTAGTACTTAGAACGCAGTCTTACGTACCACATATTTTTATGTTATTCACACTTTTACAGTAAATTTTAAGTGATTTCATCACTTCAATATCACATAATTATCTATACTTCTATACTAATCTATACTAATATTATAAAGAGGAAACATTTGTATTTTTGTTTGTTTGTTTGTATTGGATAAACTCAAAAAATACTGAACCGATTTTCAAAATTCTTTCACCATTGGAAAGCTCCGATATCTACGAGTAACATAGGCTATATTTTATTTTAGAAAAAATAGTAGTCCGTAAGATATTTGGGTTTTTCGCACCCAAGGTGTAAAAACTCATATTTAATAATATGTTGCAGAACGACGTTTGCCGGGTCAGCTAGTGCTTAAATATTTAAAAAACTGCTTTGAAAATGAAAGTTGTTGTTTAAAATGAGAAAAGTAAAAAAAACATCATATTTTTGTAAGCATATCACGGTGGATGAATAGTTTAGGAGCAAGATCATTATCGCTAAAGTATTACTTACTTAGATGTTGCTTGTAAATATTTTTAATAAACATTGCTTCACAAAAAATAGTCGTACCTAACTATCGTAATCCATGTTTGTCTAGTCGCAGTAGGTAGGTACTCGTACCTAGTTTTGTTATGTTTTGACTGTAAACGTTTAACAATGGCTTTTACGCCCTTTATGTATTAATATGAATTATAATATTATAGCCGGGCCATGCTATTTTTGCGTGTGACAGTAAATTACAAATTTGATGTTGTCAAGTTTGACGTTGTTGTTCAAATTCGCTATTTTTCCCGGTGTAGAATTATTTAGATTTATTATTTCGTGTAAACCTCAAATATGTGCCTGCTGATTATCAAAAATATGTGCTAAAGTTTAAAGAGTATTTCATGAAAAACTAATCAAAATTAAGTCTGATAATTCCATTTCAGAAAGTAACAAGCAATGACGCTTTGGCAGGTCAATGATACCAATGATAATATGTCTTCAACTTTTTATTATATTAGGAATATTTGGATTATAGTAATAGGATCACATAGAAGATAATAGTGACATGAATTTATGTAAATACATTAAAATTAAAAAACATTGTGATGAAATAAATGATTTTTTATTTAAATCAACATTTATAACAGATGAAGCATAACTTAAGCTGACTTAAAGATAGCGTAGGAGGGAATTCTACCTAAGAATCTAGGATTTTAAATTCTTTGATTTGGCAACTCTGATGATGATGATTCGCTCATTGCACCCAGATTTTTCCCATAAAATCGGTTAATGTTCTTTGTTGTCAATACTGTGAAGTCAAAGTAGACAATGCTAAGTCAAATTAGTTCCTGGCGTCACCGTCAGCAGTAATATGCTGGGACGGCCATAATTTGAATTTTATTCCGGTTTTGTTTTTATGTTTCAGCCGTAATAAATACGAAATAATAAAACCAGTGCCTACTTATTCATAGATTTAATTCGTTTCTTGAAAGTCGTATTTGTAAATCTTGCACAAATACTTTTCTCGTTAAAAAAAGTTCAGTACTTATTAAAAATTAACAAAATGTGGATTATAGTTCTCTTCATAATTTGTGTATCGTTAATTACCATTAAATGTTCTGCAAAAGGCCCCCGATTAATATTGAACAGAATATTGTTTAATTTACACTTTTCGATGTTTTACCTTGCTTTCTTGGTTGTCTTAATTATTTGGCCATTTCCAATATTAAATGGACGAACTGTAAAAAATGGAGTGTAAGTAATTAGAAATAATAAAACTTTGTATGTGTATTAACTAAAAAGGTTCCAAACGATAAAGTTATGTCCTTTTTCCAGGCCATGGACAAGACTATTAAAATATGTGACGATATTCATGCGAGTGAAATGGGAAATCAGAAACAGTGAAGTGTTGGCTAAAGATCGAGGGGCTGTGATAGTCGCTAACCACCAATCAACTTTGGATATTGTTGGTAAATACCATGGTTCTTGCCTATTATTTTGCCACTATTATGAAATAAAAACAGTTTATACGAGAAATAAAGGAGTGATACAATGAAATAATTATAGTAAAACAAAGATTCCTTCTTCCCGAAAAGCCCTTGGCGACAACACTAATGTGTGGCCACTTCGAAATCAATATTATGTTTTTATTTTATTTGGAATATGCTAGGCTAGGGAAGGGTCAACCCTACCTCATACTTTTCATCCAAATGTACTGAAAATTTTTTCATACTTTTCATCCAAATGTACTGAAAATTTTTATCTAAGTTTTTCTTTAGTAATGCTACGAAAATAATGAGAATTATAAGTATCAGAAAAATCCTGTGTCTGCCCTAAACGTATCGCGGAATAGCCGGGGCCGAGGAATTTTAGATCTACATAACCTATGAATTATACAATACAATATTATTTTACAGGAATGTTCCACATTTGGGGATATGTTAGAAAAATGACTGTCATATCAAAGAAGGCGCTTCTTTATGCAGGCCCCGCGGGTATAATATCGTATTTTGCTGGAATGATATTCATAGACAGGAGTAACCCAAAGAATGCCTACAAGCAATTAGAAAAAGCAGCGAACGTTATAAGTAAAAAGGTATTGAAATTGTTGGATTATTTCACAATTATTTATCTACTAGACGATACCCGCGGCTTTGCCCGCGGAAGAGTAGAATTCATCCCAGGGGAACCTATAAACGGGATAAAATCTATCCTATGACCTATTCCTGGATTCAAACTATCTGTGTGCCAAGTTTCAGCTTAATCCTTTCAAAGGTTAGAGCGTGAAGGAGGGACAAACATCCAAACATCCAAATATCCAAACATCCTTACAAACTTTCACATTTATAATATTAGTAGGACTAGTAGGATTTTAAACCTTAAATTCGTTTAACCGCATCTGCGCCATTGGAAGTTTACTGTCCGTGTCAACCTGTTCAACCACGGGTAACAAACCTCATGGGATTGTAAATACACAGGACGAATGGATCCGAAATACATTAATAAATTCGTGACCATAGAACAACAATTTATCTGTAAATAAATGCTTGTCATGGCTTGTGACGAATCTGGGATTTTTCGCTTGGCTGCTATAATATTATAAGTTAGAATTTGATAAGTAGTAACTTATTTAGAAAGTGAATTACACATGGCTAATGGCACTCTCATGATGAAGACGAATCAAATGACACGTTATCGTCAAGATGTTTGGGCTGTAGAGCGTATCAAAGAAATGGACATACATACATACATCATACATACCTACATGCATACGCTCGACATGAGATAGGTAACATTCTTTTGGCGCAGTCGGATAAAAATTTTTATTAACAACTTAAACAAAATTATGTAAAAATATTATAACGTATTCGACACGGTAGGTGCAGGTCAACATTTTTTCACTCATTACGTGAATTAATGTGTACTTATACATGAATTTATAATCCCGTGTTTTTGTCCTAATATTTTAACAAATATATACCTAATCTAGCCAACAATGTGTAGAAACAAATTTTGTATGTAAATAAATAATATTTCGCATGACGTCACTAAAGATCTAATAAGCGATTACCTCAAAAAATTATTAATAAAAAGAAAATGTCAGTATGTTAAGTTACGTTTGTTAACGTAGCAAAAGACAGTATTTATCATCCAAGAAATCCGATTGACGATTTGAATATAATTATTATCTCATCGGTTTAAAGGTCCTACGCTTAAACTGTTGGCAGTCATTTGTTTTGTTTATTTTAGGGAAATTCATGAACCCATAGTATTCCATATATGGAAAGTCCATGATAATATATGAAATTTTTACTCAATATCTTTACAGGTTAAAATATGGTTTTACGCTGAAGGAACCAGAAATTTTGATAACACTAAATTTCTGCCGTTTAAGAAAGGCGCTTTTACACTCGCAGTCGCCACACAAGCACCGATCATACCAGTGGTTTACTCTCCTTATTATTTTATAGACAGGAAAAACTACATCGTACACAATGGTAAAAAACATTTAAGTTAATTCAATTACATATATTAAACGGTTGGATCGGTGTAAACAGATGACGCATTTTTTGTTTTGTAAAATGTTTTTAATTCACGTACGGTTTTTATGATCTTTTAATCAATTTTTTTTTAAAAAAAGATCAATTAATCATTTACGAGACATATTTATGTTTGAAGTAGTATGCACTGAACAACGTTCTCAATGGGTCTTTGCACACGACTTTTTTTAACGTTGTACAAACGTTCGATTTATTTACTTTCATATCGCTTCATACAGTTACTATCTACAAAAACGCGCTGAGAACGCCACGTAAACGCGTAGAGGATCACATATCAAAAACGCGTGTTATCAGCTCAATAAACAAACATCGTAGGCGCTAACATACAATTAAAAGGG
>LGAG01018921.1:701185-717669 GCA_001278395.1 Lerema accius
ATGGTTAATATGTTTAGATTAGTGAATCTTTAATTTGTCCTCTTAGAACGGGCAAAGATATGACCCCTTTTATAAAAGTACCGGCGGACGCGTTTTTATTTAGGTTACCATAAAGTTAATTCAATTTAGAACGCGGTCGGGGTTTTTCATTACGGTAAAGGAGTATGAAAAGCATTATTTCATCTCGTATATTGCAAGGGTCACCTTATCTGTGATGCAGATTTGGCGGACCAAAGTGAAAGCGTCTATTGCACGCTTGTTGCTCAGTAAAAAAGCTGTCTCGACCGTTTCGCCACAAATACAGCCACCTTCATAAGCAACGAAATGAAACAAGCCCTAAAATTTCATCTAGGGATGAACATAACAAGGTATGAATACAAATCGGATAGTACAATTTCCTACGTGTAACTTTACAATAAAATTTCGACGTGACAACATTTTTCTAGGATTTTTTTAATACCAATAAACCTAATTGAAGTGATATTATACAAAAAAAGCCGATAAATTACTTAAATAAAGAAATAACTACATAAGTACTGTAATGTAATTAAAATGCTGTAGTTGAGATTATTGTCAAAAATGAAAATTGTAAGCCAGCGGAAATGATGAGAAATAAGGCATTTTAATGCGACTCAGAATCCTAAATAGAATAATTACGGTATTAAACCAACGTCTCTTATGTATCTACTCCTTTTAATTAGAATCTTAAAATTCATGTATCTTTATATACGACCTGAATCACGTAACTAGAACAGTTGTTAACTACCTACTTTATTACAATGTGATGGCTTAAAGCTCTTGAGTACTCTTAAGTACCTACTCATATCTTGGGAAGCGCACGTAAAATATTACCTCTAAGTACAAGGATTATTTTAATAAGAACACATGTACGTCTCAAAGCCAGAAATTAATGTCATGCAGCTGAAGTAAGTAAAATTTTTCAGGTATAAAGTTTTTTAATCAGGTTTAATGAACGTAATTACATTACGTGTAAAACTAGGAATTTATTATGAACTCAGGATTACTCGATGACTTCTGATGTTATCCTTGACCGAAGAACGTAATATTTTTTTAAGAACCTTGTACTAGAAAGAGAATAATTTTCGAGCGTACAATTATTATTGTTTCTTTTTTTTTGTGACGTCATCGCGTCTGTCAGAATTCACTAACACATACCAAGTGGCTTAACGTACCTATAATAACATTTGATATGTCATTGGATTTATCTTCACTTTGGGCTGTTTTTAGGTCGGTTTTTAGTTCTCAAATTAATAGAATTTATCTAAAAGTATCCTTAAGTTATTAACAAATAATTATGTTTATAAATATACCTTAGTTACTTAGAACTAATCAGTTTACGGTCTGAGAAAACGTATTGTGTAGCGCGTTCCAAGATGTAAGTTTCAATACTCACCTTTGTAAACTTTTCTATTTATATCTAACCTTAAGATGCCTTTGTTGGTACTATCAGCAGGTTCTTTGTGCGGTCGAGACGGCGGGTTGTTGAACGAGATCACTTATTACACGTTCCTACACGTGCACTATTATTTAGGTAAACCTATGAATCGAGAATATGCGGAGTCGACGTCGATAAACATGATAAATTGCCCAAGATACCACAAAGAGCTAGTCACTAGTAACGCGTATGGCACGATGATGGCATTCTCTATTGACCTGAGGATGAGAAAAATATTTTCTTATATTATCTGAAGAATATTTCATATTTAGACATGTTTTATGTATATTTTTATTTATATGTACTAATATTTATTGGATCTGAATTTATTGGATCGTGATATTTTTTAAATATTTAAGAGTGGGGCTAATAAACCTTATTAAAGTCGAAGGGTTGTATTTATATTCTATAGAATACTTGAATAAGGCATCATAAGCAACATTACTATAATTTACTTAAATAACGACAAGATTATCATTATAGTTATCCTGCTAGGTTCATGCTAGACTCTTTTTATTAATAATTTCTTTCTCCCTTCTTGTTAAATTATCTTAACACCTACATTAGTCTTTCCTATATCCACCCACGGTTGACTGGTGGACAATAGGTACCTTTAGGCATTATGTCCTACCCTCCAACTTGTTCAAACTTCTTGTTTATGGTGACATAAATATTAAATAAATAACCAACCTCATGCACACTTTAATCAGTTTTTGAACAACCTAAAGCTGAAATGGTAACTAATCGTATTGAAGAAGACTGAGGAACTTTCTCGAAATATTAAAGTATCAAGGGCGCCATGTCGTCATCAAAACAAAAAGCCTCCCGAAACAACTTTGTTCATAATTTAATTAGCAGGTAAGTCTAACCTTACTTAGTCTTCACAATGTTTCACAATATTATTTCTGGCCAAATTATTCCTTTGCTCGTGTTAAGTAAAATTAAATTACTCATGCAGATCTTGTAGCAGAATTCGTCTCTTCACTAAGTTCTTAAAATACTCCGGTATATATTCTACAGGCTATATATATTCTACACTAGTAGACCCACCGTCGCTTCGCTTCGGTGTATCTTTTAAGGTAAAATAAATTACTACTACTACCTACTGCTGTATGTTTTTCAATATGGCTGACCACGTCAGATGTCAGTAACCTCAGAGAAGTTCCATACAAACTTTTAATTTTAATAACTTGTGATAGAGTATTTCATCCATTGTTCTGTCAAATCAGCCGTTTTCACGTGATGCTCTTTGAAACACACAGACAGACAAACAGAGCCCCCCCCCAACTTTCAATTTTATTATATTATGTAAGAAGAAGAAGAAGATAAGAAAAACTACAAGATACACTTAGATCATTCAATGATTTTATTTATTTACACAGTGATGACAATTACAACCAAACATTCAGATCACAGAAAAGTAAAGTAACTGAGATCATTTTATAAAGCTTATGGAATATATTGATTTCTAAGATTCTAATAATTAATCTATTTTAACAAGGATATCCAGACAATGAAGATAATGGATGTCTTAAATTTAAAAAATAATTAATGTAATTATTACATCATGAACAAGATCAAATACTCTGTCGAAATGTACTCAATACAGTTTTAAATATTAATTTAGCACCTATATCTAATAGGTGAAAACAATATTGTTGTTGCCTATTTCTGTTTCATAGATGATTAATCCACATCAATAACTTTTACTACAGATTTTTCTACACTATCACAAGATTTGTGATACAAATTGTAATTGCTGTACTTATCCATATTGCCTTCAACTTGGTAAATCGTCATGTCAAATGATCATTCACTAGTGATTCTTTGCACTCTTAAGATAACGAATCGTCTTCGTGGAATTAATGAACTGTTTTAAAGAAATAATCTATCCAAAATCATTCGACAAGTTGGTAGGTAAAATAAAAACAATTAACTTTAGAGTGGTGACTACAGTTGCTAGGTAACTGACATCTCACACCAAAAAATATATAGACTCCGCCTTCAAAACAAAAAAAGCGTAGTCGAAAAAAACATAACGTAATAATTAACAAATGATAATGTTTTTCGGTACATGACTCGGTATGCCGTGCTCGGTGACTTACGACAGATTGCAAAAAAAAGAAAAAAATTACTTCTTTGAGTCTACATACTTTTAGGCCTGAAACTGACTTGAAGTTTTGGATAGATATACTAATTGAGAACAAATACAAGACAACATTGGTGATTTAAATAGACTTATAATTCGATGCAGTCAAATCTTGACCAAGGCCGTATGCGTCAGTATTGAATACAATAAAGGGAACACTCCAAATAAAATAACGCCGAAGATTTACGTCTTGGGAAATCGTGAAAAGTAAACTGCTTATTGCGGGGTGTGAGCTTTGATTAAAGGGCAAGTAAGTAATAAAAAAGGATAAGAAAACCGGATTTAATGTTAAGAGGTTTTGAATGAAACTTACTTTACTTTGGATTAAAACGAATATTCTTATTACGGTTTTGTTAACGTAGTGTAAATCCAAAATAATTTGATAATTATTCGAAATTTGAAACCAATAAATGAAGATGTTTGAATATCAATTTTATTATTTACAATATTAATCATGACATAACATAAAATTATACCTAACTTATAAATACCTAGTACATCAATTTACGTAGTCAACGGCTCACCCGATGATACCTACATTATAGATGAGGTTACCAAGAATGTTTAATAGTGTAGCAGAAGTTCTTGTAAGTACTGTTAAAGTTTGTACTAACTAATGTAGTTACGGAGAAAGCTCAGTTAAAAGTAAAAATTTATCCAGTGTTCCCAAAATCTAATAAAAAGTTTTTGTGACCAACTATAACAAAGAATGTGTCGAGATTAAATTGTTATTAACGTTTTGCAACTTAGCAGCGTATGTGGCATTCCATTTGCAGAGACAGAACGTAGCATTTGAACATAAGCCAAGAGACATTCGGAAACAGTCGTTCCGGGATCAGAAATCTTTAAAAATATAGCAATTCATGAAAACAAAGTTTACATTTCTATCTAACAATGTTAGTTTCATTCAACGTAATATATTACATTTTGTTACGTGCTCACAAACTAAATTCTAATGTATTCTAATATAGCTATCTATTCTAAATAATTTCAATTTCATTCTATAAACTTTATTAATTGGCAGTGCTGCAGTATGTACTCAATAATCTAAATAGTTTTTACTTAAATGACGGATGAACTTTAGGTACTTATTTTTTATTTCTTCTACATTTTATTCATTTAAAATAATTATTTTCTGATAAATCTACTATTTACACAACGATTTCTTTTGGCATCCAATATCACTAAGAGCCATAAAATATTTCTGAAAGTATTTCACTACCTAAAAACGAGTATTTTTTCATTTATATTGTGTGACAACTAACTATACACTGCATGTATCTGAATCTGCCATCATTTTCATTGTGATATGTAAAATAAAAATAATAATTATTAATATTAATGTTAATAATTCACCGTTTACACCTAATGTGCCAATAATAAAATTTACTACGTGTTGAAATCTGTGTCAATGCTGCTAGACTTAATCATTTTTTTAAGTCTAATATAATATTTTTCGTCAGGAAATAGCAAAAAATTGTTATGGTTAGCCTCCACTAATTTTTCCGTGACCCAAATCACTAAACTTTGGAAAAAAATAACGGATATACTATATTATTTTATTTAAATCATTAACTATAAACCAAAAATGTAATAATAATATGACTAATCTAAACATAATAACGAAGAATTTTCTTGTTAGTGTAAATATCTTTGCACCAAAACCAACTCAGCAGGAGTCAACAATACTTTTTATCAACAAATTTATAAACAATATCTCCATCTACTTAAAAACGCTATAAGTGTTAATAATTTTTCTGCATGTTAAATTTTTAATTTTTCATATTTCGAACCGCACAAATGAATACACAAGACTAAACGATGACTAATGAAATATTGTAATGTCCTTTTACTTTGTAAATAACAACTAATTCTTCTTACTTTGAAATAGATACAATCAGTTATCTAATTTATAAGAACACTTTATTTCTTAAAGTTAAATAATTTGTAGAGGAAAGATTTAATAGCGATGATAGGATATTCTTATCAACATTATACCAAATAGGTTCGTGCATGCCCATACGGTCATCGGAGGTTGGCTTGGATCCGATTAGATGTGTTCATCCTGTACATCTGTCGACAGAAAAATAATATCTATTTAGTAACACATAGATAGAACCACATACAAAATTTACCATGTCTAGTTTACATTAGCAACAAACAGTAGGTAAAGAAAATTAAAAAGGATGTGGTGCAAATAAAAGCGAAAAGCTTTTACATAACGCACACCCATCAAATAATAGTGAGTCGGCACAAAGCACAAAAAAATTAAAAATATTCAGTTAATATTTATGTTGCTTAGTGTTAACTATTACATAAGTAAAGTTTTAGTAGGTATATACATTGCAATAAATATTATGAAAACACTAGTCATAAATTTTACTAAATTTAATTATGGTTAAAACTTAAAATGTTCTCAATATCGTTAATGGCTTGGCCACTCGAAAAAGATCGGGGGAAAAAAATCATTATTTTATTTTTCAGACTTTTTCAATAATGTCATATTTAAAAGTCTTATTCAATAAAATGCATTTTCTTTGCCTATGTTGACTGGATCAAAAATTTAAATCAAGAAGCGATCGCTTAGTCAAGTTAAGATTTTCTGTCTATAAAGAGATTTTTCATAAAAACCAAATATTTAAATCTTAAATTAAAAAAAAATAGGTATGTGGCGACCAATTAACAGTATGCTTCATTAACCTGTGTACCTATATTGTTGGTACTAACTATTGGTAGTTAATAAACAAACTTAACTATCATAACTGCAGTTACAGTATAGACTCGTAACGCGTATAGTATAGTCAAAGTATAAACGCGTAACGCGTAAGTGCAGTACAAGTTTTTATCATTGTAAATCCAAGACATTTAAAAAATGCATTGATTTTTTTGGAATAATTTACACGCACATGTAGCTACTTAATAGTAAGATACACAGGTTATTGAAACAGGCCATAAGTTTAATTTCCTAACTATACCTATAACTAAAAAAACAACAAAATAATTGCACCAACATAATATTCATACAAAACAAATATTACATTTTGAACGATCAGGAAGTCATTACTGCTTAAATATTAAGTACAAAAACTTCGTTAAATATTAAGGTACTCGATACATTTTAATTATTTATTAAGAGGCAGCCTTCTAGGTTCTAATTTCCGGATTGTTCAAATTTCTCTGAATAAGCGGTGAATAAACTAAATTCGAGTGATTTGCTCTTAGAGATTACACACTACGTAATTTGTAGTTATAAGTAATATACCTACAATTTATGTAAGAACAATCTCGTAGAAAAAATCACAACAGGTAAGAATAACCGAACGTCACTTACAAGTTAATTCGTTTAACATTCTATTTATCTACACAAATTACGCCAATTAAACTGCCTTACAAAATAAATTAAGCAGACGAAGAATAAAACTTAACACAATAACATTCATGCAAGGAAATCTCGTTACTCAACCATTGTTCGACTCTAAATTACCAAGAGTTTAGATAGAATTTAGCATTCATTTTGGTGGAATATTAAAGTAGCTAGTGGGTTTAGATATAAGTGGTCGGCAGTGTCAAAATCATCGAGGGATATTTCATGTTGGTCTCCGATACACGCCGCGGCCATTGGATCGGTGCCAAGCTTTTTCTTAATTATCAAGACCTGTCGAAAACTAGCGTTGATATTAAATTTCGATTCCAGAGCGAAATCTGATAAATAACTTGATCATTGGATGAATGGAAGCTAAAGTTAAAAATGAGAGGGGTCGCCAATAATAGAACTATTGTAATTTCACAGCTCATTTTGAACGGCGCTTGTATTTTATTAACCCCACAATAAAAAGTTAAAATGGAAAAAGCGGTTAACGCGACGCCATTTTAATGTGAAAAATAACATCATGAATAATGTCAAGTGATTTGAAATAAGAAGTGAAGGCTTTACGCTGTTGCTTAGACGTGCCGAATGGCAAATATTTACAGGGATTGGGATTATGCGATTCGTTGGGTGGTGCATCGTGGGGAGCATGCATTCGGACACAACACAAATAACGAACAACTACAGGGAACATTGTTCACTAGTACTTACGTCACGGACCAGCATCTCTCAGACTAAACCATGGTACATCAATTTTAATCATCTTTTCCTCTTCCTATTTAAAATTTAAATTGTATAAAGCCAATAGTCACTTTTATCGTTTTAACAATATGTATAATTGTATTTATCAACGTTTTTATAACCATTAAGTTAATAATTTTATGCGGTAATTTAACGAGATTTGACTGCATGAATTATAAATACTACACCTTAATATACGTATATATATTATAAATAATGAAGAGACGTAAAATGAATGTGAAAAACTTATATTAAGTACTAGATAACAAGGAATCGTCATGGTCTGGTTACCTTTAATCTAACTCTATCTACTTATATAAATGGTGCCAATTAAATACAAATGTGTCGAAATAGAGGACATCGGTGTTAATTATGAATTTAATTTATTTAATATTTAAAAAGCACAGAGATCAATCGTTGTAGCATCACTTAATCGTACAACAGACTTAGAAGAATAGAAAGTACAACACTATCAAACGATTATAATAATACCTTTACAATCGAATAGAAACATTTAATAGATCGTATAAATTGCTAAAAGTACCTCTAAGTCAGTCTAGTGGGATTTAAGGTTATGACGTATATACAATACAATAGAACACGTTAGACAGTACAATACAATACGTGCAAACATACAATCTGTGTGAGGTAGAGTTTAGTTAGGCTATAGATAACGATACCTGGAGCGGGGAGGTTATTGAAACATAAAAAATCCATTTAACAACACATGATTTGAGAATCTATTAGAAACTGGATTTACTTAAACCATATTTCTCCTAAATCAACCCTATATACTGACCACAGAACTCCTGGATCATACGAATACACCCATCACATTGATTTTGTATACCGCAAGCTAATTACAGCTGTGGCAATAATTAACACATCGTTAACTATTCGTCGTTGTGATGTGGTTGCTATTGAGAGTACGGCAGACGTTTCATAGCTACATGATATACTACATAATACCCGACCGACAATCAACCCTGATGAAAAGGAAAATTTAAATCCCCTCACTCAAAAGTGAAGTATTAATAAGTACTCTATTGTAAAAGTACGCCATTATAACACTATGGTAGAGTAAGTTATGTCGTAAAGTAAGAATTTTATTGGACGCTCATGATTTTTTTGTGAATGGAATAACAACCCATATTCACATGCATAACGCTATGACGACACACTGGGGACTAGTATGAATATGAGACGGGGATGACAACGTTGTAGTGCCTACGATGGATAACAAATTTAAAATTCGTCTAGTTACTGTGTATGTCGTAGGGTGCACTCGAAGGACCAAATTTTGATTAAAACGAGTAATTGTTCTAACTAATGAGTTTATGTTAGAAGTTCGAGTAATAGTATTTTTATCCTAAAGAATATCCATGACTAAATTCTTTTTTATTTAAATGCATTAAAACTAAAGCGCAGTTATTTAACAATTACTGAAACTATAAACAGCAATATTTAAGTTTATTAGCGAATTTAAATAGCGAATTTTTGCCAATACCCACCCCGCTCCAAAAATCTTCAAAATATTTTTTGTGAAACTAGACACTAATTTATAAAATTCACACGACACGAATAAATATGAAAAAATTGCAGCTGTGTAAGTTACAATAATTTATTGCTTCACAAAAGTCTTTATATTTAACGTGTAATTGAATTTAAAAATTTCAAAAGGATGAATGTGGACAGTACATTCTAAGTACGGATAATGAGAAAAATGATGCTTAACCTTAACAACATTTTTTATAAAGACTTCATAATTTCCTTAATCGATTTTTTTAATTATTATTATTTATGTAATTTAGTGCAATAACATTTATTATATACAACCACATATCGTTTAACAAGTTAACCTAAAATAAAATTTCATTTCCTACCACAACGTAACATGGATGTTTTTCATTTATGATTAATAACCTATTAGTAATTTCGTTTCTAATCATTATAATTAATTATCTATCGTTATTCAATATCAATTAACGCCTGACAACATACGTATAACAGTACAAGAAAATAAAATTTCAGCTTCGTACGCATGCGTTAATAAAATTGGGCTCAATAAAAATGCCAATATTAAACAAACAATGCTCAGAGACTGACATTTGGTTATGAAATGGGATTCATGAAGCGGTTCAATAGCGATGAAAAGTTAAATTGCACGTGACACATTCAATATGATTACTACTTTATCATTTTGAGAAGAGGGAAACAGCAAAAATTTTAGTAACGAACGAAATGTGGAAGTTAATTACTCAGTGACAACATAACCTTATTTGTAGTTGCAAGTAGCAGAATAATTTTTAAAGGTATATAGACGAATAATTGTTAACATATTACTTTTAAAATACTGTTTTTAATTCTCTATGATGTATCAAGATATTTTCAGTTTTTTTTCTTTTTTTAACTTTATGTTATGTAATTTTTTTTCTTATTATTATTTTTTTATTAATATTAAATGTGCTCGTTGAAAATATTAATGTAATAAAACGCATTGCTTAGTTTCTGTTATGAAATAAAATTTACAATTTATTTCACTACATGCCAAGTGCTATTTGGCTGTATTAGTTACTATTAGCCTAAAATACGAGTATATAACCTAAAAAAATATGGACGTAGAACACAGGAATATCTAATCTTCATTACCGTGTGATGTAATTGCAGCGATTGGCGGTTGAATTTATGGGTCGGGAAATGAGCGGTTGGAAGATGAATGCGTCCTATATTAGTTTCAGCCAAAGTCAAACGAGTCAGATTTAAAGTTAACGTTTTCATGGTTCTATTACTTAAATTTTCACAGATTCATTAGATTAAAATCTAGAAATTAAGGCTTTCCCAAGAATTAAGAATGAAGTCAGAGCTTATTACTGTTTAAATTTCAGGGTTGGATCTTAACGAAATAAGTTTAAAACTGTATTGATCTCCGTGTAAAATGATTGCTTGTGGCAGGAATTAGTCGGATATTTGTATTAATAAAATATAACGATAACGCTATTGAATTCTTATATGTAACCGTATGAAAGATTGTAGGAAATATTTTGTCATAGATCTACTGAGAATTCGGTCATTCTAAAGTTTTGACACTGATTTAAAAATTTTATCAAGAAAAGTTAGCAATTCTAACTAATGTGACATTTAAATTTTGAAGTCAAGATATTCAGTCAAATATGTATGAACTCCTGAATAATAAATAGATTTAGCTTTATTTTATAGACGATGTTTAAATTCCTCAACATCAAACATTTTGAGAAGATCCAATCTGAGCTAAAAGGTAGGTATTGATTTTCTAGTTGTATTCGGATGAACGAATAAATATACTGACACAGAAATAAATTGTAGGAAAGAACTCATTCCTTTATCGCTCACAGAAACCTGTTTGAATTCGCGTTTACCTTCGGGCTCCCTCTTCAATAACTTTCAACTAGCAGAATCCCTTGTCAAGATCCATGTTGAGTTTCATGAAATGGATTTTTATCTAGAGAATGGATTGGTCCTAAAGACAGTTCAATCTTCATCCAATATTATTCCAGAAATAAATGCATTTCGTTTTTTTTAATTTCATAAAGAACAGTAATACCTAATTTCGAAAAACCTCTATCAAAAATTCAGTATTAAATTAAAATGATAAAAAAAATAAAAACTAGGGATTTTAAATGTAATATTCACATTTTACTTTTTTAAAAGTTAAATGACTTTAGCATGAATAATAATTTCCACATTAACTTTGGAAAAATATTTTGAACAAAGCAAACATTTGTAAATACTCATAAATCAGTAAAATTCATAAAACAGGCACAAAATCGATAGAAAACTAAATGTTGGAAGTAAGAAAAAGATCGAATGCAATAAATGAGCTGTAGGAAAGATGCTTTCGCTCCATTACGACAATACTGAACACTTGGAGCTTGCACTTACGTTCTACAGAACATTCATCTTAAACAACTTCCGGGCTAGATTTCATCGGCAGTAACTGTATAACCTAGCCGTTATATACTCGTAAGTGCACTAAGAGTTCGCAAGAATAAAGGAATGAATTTCAATCTAGAGAATGAATGAGTCCATATAAATCTACTCGAGATGGAGTTCAATACTTTTGAGATTAAAATTAATTTACTCATGTAATTAATCTTCAACTTCAAGATAGTTTGCGTGAAAATTTCTCGGAAATTATGAGAGGGTTATGAGCCAATGTTTGAGAATAATCTATGTAATTCTGTTTTTTTATTTTATTTAAGTGTAAGCAATCAAAGAAACACTTAGGTGTGCGAAATTCACATCCATGCCATCGAAAGTACCTATCATATTTTAACTTTTGAGAGAATGAATGAATGCGAGGCGAATGAAACAGTGTAACAATTATTTTTGAAACTATTATGGATTTTAGTTAGATGTGATAAGTTTTTTTTTTTACGTGATGTGATAACTTTATGTAGGTGTTGTAGCAGCTGGATGCAGCGCTTCTACTACACATTTTCATAATAGGCAAGGCGGTTTTCATTAGCAAGTGTTCGCTATTTTCTTTAAGTCCATTATCATATTGTGTTTTCTCTTCTTGAAATAAATAACCACATACACTTATTTGTTATCAAAATAAGGCAAGAGTTTTGAAATATTTTGATAAATCATTTTCACTATCGAGAGTGAGACGTTGTAAGGTATACTATTTGTATTTATAAGTACTAATAAACCATGGTACTTATAAAATTGGAAAGTAATTTTTAAACCTAAAATCTAGCAAAGACACCACCACCGATACCTAATCCTTAATGAAATTGGAATGGAATCCAATTATGCCATTAAGGAATAATAAACCGATTTCTATTCCATAAGTACAATTAGGTCATCGGTACTCTTGGCTCAGCTGGCAAGTAAGACAAACTTTGTTGATTTACGAACTATATTAACCCGTTAGCATGGCTAAGTAGGTTACGGCATACTTTTTGAGGAGCAAATAAAAGAAAAGAATCTGAGAACATTGAATGAAGATTTTTTTTTTTCAAAATGCCAACCGTATTGACTTATTTACTATTTTTTTGTATGGAATAAATGTTTTCGTCTAATAGTGGTGACCCTAAATGACGATTTAATAACTTATACGATACGGTTCGTTTAAATTAAGATTTAAAATTTCTGTTTGTGTATTTTAAATTTAAAATGCTTGTAGATTATGTAAAATAAGAGAAACAATAAAAATAACAAGTGTAATGTGTCAACGACATTAATTGAACCGCTCACTATTTACTTTGACTATTAACAGCTTATACATAGTATTTAATTGTGTAGTTATAAGTATTCTATATTTATCTAAATATCAGATCTCAAAGGTATAAAGAAGGCATGGAAAGACAGTCTATCTTGGCAATATCAGAGTACGAATTAGGGTGTAGATTATTAGAAGATAAGACCAGAATATTACGAGACAAATATCAAAATCTTTATAAGAAAAGTAGAAAAGTCAATGCAAGATAACAGATTTATAAAAAGAGGAGGTGCTCTCATTGAGGATGAAATGTGTGACGTAGGTAAATTTGAAAAGTTAGGAAGGTAAATTTCCATACGAATTCACAATTTATCAATCAATACTTAACAAGGGATGAATTGCAATTCCAATTATCGACGGGGGCTTAAAGATTAGAGATAACTTTCAGAGAAGTCAAGGTCGGATACGGAGGCGCGGGAGGAGCGCGTGTAGTTAGTGGATGTGCCGTAGTCTGAGGTAGCAGTTGCCAGGTCTGCGAGCACGGCGCCCGTACCTTGAGTCACGCCGTCTGCAGCAGCTGCCTCTCTTTCAGCCAGTTTCTGCTTCAGCACTCGTATCCTCTCTTCCTTCTGTGAAACAGAGTTTTTGTTACTTGGGGAAATAAACAAAATTGCGACTCTTATTCGGGTAAATCTGTATACGCTTTTAAATTTTTGTCTTCGCGAACATTTAACATTATAAAAAATGAGTAGGTATCCACGATTTGTGTTGTTTTGCATCGACATTCATAAGATAGTCCCTGGTAAGCCGAGCTTTTCTCGGCATTACAATTTTTAAAGTTGATGTATTTTATAACCATGATAAATCGATTTTTTGACGCAAAATCAGCGATTGATAACATACAATTTTTCGCCACTTTCACCGCTGTTTCTCTAACACACAGTCACATATTTAATTTTATATAGTTATATACAAGCATTGCTCGTATTACTATGTAAGATTCCGATATAACTTATTTACATTTGATTGTCGACTATATATTTCGCATGAAATGTTACATAGCATTGTGAAATATTTTAAGAACTCAAATCATAAAATAAAGTTAACATTGATGCTGTAAAAACATTTTTATAAATTAATATAATAGTAATAAAAATTTAGGAGGGACAATATTTAAAATGATACCTATAGCCTATGTTACTCCTAGAATGGAGACAAAATTAATTAAACTCATGTTATAATCCCTCAAGCCTTTGAGCTATACGGCAGGGTGGATAATGGACATACATTCATATAAAAGTAAATTCTGGTTCCATCGGATAAAAACATTTAAAAATAATTACAATATATAAAATGAATAACATGACTTACGCAATGGGTTAACGATATATTTCGAATTCAATTTTAAACTGGATATTATATCTCCCATAATCAAAATAAAAACTTGAATTCTAAAAAGTTTTTAACTTAACAGCTAACGCTTGAAGAAGCGCTTGCTTGTCATATTTCTTTTTACAATAAAATTGTGGCGAAGGAAAACGTTTTAACGTAACAGGAAAATAATACGGGAGAAGTGGGAAGGACAGTTAATTAAACTGAAATGGTTTTTACTATTTCTTTTTGTTTGCGCCGAGAACTCGATGTACTGGCGACATTTCTTATTGATAATAAAATATATCTCTCGATTTCCTGTAAACTGTTTGAAAAGGAAATTTAATGGGGATTAATTTATTTCCGCTTTTATGCTACGTCCTGGTTCTAGAATTTCATATCTTAAATTTCAACTGAACAAGTTAGAATGGATGTATTACTAAAATTTAATTATTTTAGTCTGGTTACCCGACGGCATTTACAAAATAAATTGATTCAAGGAATAAACTATTTCGCTTTCAAAGTACCTACTTCCTTAATTATAAAGGCTACGAAAATTATTCCGGTTACATTAATTACTCAGAATTCAGTTATTGAATTTTCAATGTATTAAATTTATATACGAGTGAGTATGTACGAATTTCTAAATGTCACATTATTACTTACGCTATTTAAAATAAAAATAAAATTACCAAGAAAATAGCACTGTATCTCTAACAGAAATTAATATTAATTCGTAATAAAATAACTTTTTCCTACAATAAATTCTTTTTCAACATCATCATTAATAAGGCAAATATTTTAACAAGCAATTTATGACACCTATACTTTTATTAAGCTCTCGGTATTAGAATAATGTCTGTAACACTTTTTCATTTTAAGTCAAATATACCACATACATCTTCATACCAGGATAACATGAAAAAGGCTACTTTAAATATCACTGTCATATAAGAGGTGGGCATTCGTCATTCATGCTGTGATACGACACGGCATGGCGGCGGCGGCGGCGCTGCGTCGTCCATATTGAAACTATTGAAAGCGAGAGATTGACAATTCCATTAATCAGTGTGGACAGGGCACGCGGCCGACGAACTAATACAAAAGGCACCCACCGTAGCTGCAACGCAAACATAATATTTCAAACGGCGTGCGTTTCCATTAAGGTGTGGAATTTACCTCATCTTTCTTCCTTCATATTGAAGAATGGATCGGAGTGCAGTTTGTAAAGAACGTATTTTTAAGCTTTGTTTCTTAGTATATGAACGTTTTTGTAATAACGAGTAGTTGTTAACTTTTAAAAATGCTTTGCTTAATTTTTAATTCATACGCTTAATGTGTGGCCGTTACAGAAGAGAGGAAAGTTTTTTTAAATTCTAAGTAAGGGTAGTAGACTTGAAATTAATTTTTTTGCTTGTTGCTGTTACTACTTTTTTGCTGCCTTATTAGACTGCAAATAACTTAAGAATATTTCAAACACATTGTACTCTTAAGACTGTCAATTAATTACCTATGTGGTATTTCAAATCGAATTGAAAGAAATTAATTCATAAATGGTATTGGTCACCCTTCAGGGAAATTATACACATGTTCTAACTCTTAGCAAATTGCCTTAATTTAATACCTATAATTAATCAAATACTTATCTATTAATGCAAAATCCTCACAGGAGTCAAAGATAAAATTGGAAAAAATAATTTAATTATACATTATGATCAATTATGGTGTTGACAGAAGCCGGAACCTTTGTTCTACAGGCTTGGTTATTACCCTCGAAGACATGGGAGCATTCGTCTATTCTTTAGTACTTGTTGACGTATTTTAAACGATATAATATTACCTATTTCAGTTTTATAGTGATACGTATACACAGTAGTATAGTAGTACGTAGACACAGTTACTTATCAGAATGTGCTGAAATTTCCCTGGTGATATACCTTTTTCTTTTATCCGGGGGTAATCTTTAAAAGATACTTTCGTTTCTTTTTGGAGCAACTATTTGGGGTTTCTTTTCACGAAAGAATCTAAATTAAGCGCCTGGCGCATATGTTAAGCCTTTGGCATACGAGGAAAATGCAGGAGATTGTAAATTCCACACGAAGTTATTTTCTATTTATAATTTTAAAACTTCATTTAGCCGTTTTTGGATTAATTCAAATATACGATATGTAGGTAATGTATTATTTTATCGTCAAGT